>JBBPBX010077857.1:0-16769 GCA_038048925.1 Garcialebias charrua | reverse complement strand
AACACTCCAGAAGCAGCAGATAGGTACTGACAGTCCAAGCGGCATGCGGCTTAGGTGGTTTCTGAGGCAAAAACTCGGGCATGGGAGGAGTTTGGAGAGGCCATGAAGAATGACTTCCGTACGGCTTCGAGGCGATTCTGGTCCACCATCCGGCATCTCAGGGGGGGAAAGCGGTACGCGACCAACACCATTTATGGTGGGGATGGCGTGCTGTTGACCTCAACTCAGGATGTTGTGAGTCGGTGGGCGGAATACTTCGAAGACCTCCTCAATCCTACTGGCACGTCTTCCACTGAGGAAGCGGAGCCTGGGGACTTTGGGTCGGGCTCCGAGGAGGTTAAAAAGCTCCGCGGCGGCAGGGCTCTGGGGGTGGGTGAGATTCACCCAGAGTTCCTTAAGGCTCTGGATGTTGTGGGGTTGTGTTGGCTTACGCGACTCTGCAATATCGCGTGGACATCGGGGGCAGTTCCCTTGGATTGGCAGACTGGAGTGGTGGTCCCCCTATTCAAAAAGGGGGACCGTAGGGTGTGTTACAACTATAGGGGGATCACACTCTTAAGCCTCCCTGGTAAGGTCTATTCAGGGGTTCTGGAGAGGAGGGTCCGTCGGATAGTCAAACCTCGGATTCTTGAGGAGCAGTGTGGTTTTCGTGCTGGTCGTGGAACACTGGACCAGCTCTACACCCTCAGTAGGGTCCTGGAGGGCGCGTGGGAGTTTAACCAACCAGTTTACATGTGCTTTATGGACTTAGAAAAAGCATTTGATCGCGTCCCTCGGGGGGTTCTGTGGGGATACTCCGGGAGTATGGGGTACCAGGCCCATTGATATGGGCTGTTAGGTCCCTGTACGACCGATGTCAGATTTTGGTCCGTATTACCGGCAAAAAGTCAGGTTCATTTACAGTGAGAGTTGGACTCTGCCAAGGTTGCCCTTTGTCACTGATTCTGTTCATAACTTTTACGGACAGAATTTCTAGGCGCAACCAAGATCCGTTTTGGCGACCTTAGAATCGCTTCTCTGTTTTTTGCAGATGATATGGTCCTATTGGCTTCATCAGATCGTGATCTACAGCTTTCGCTGGAGTGGTTTGCAGCCAAGTGTGATACGGCCGGGATGAGGATCAGTTCCTCCAAATCCGAGGCCATGGTCTTGAGCCGGAAAAGGGTAGCATGCCCTCTCCGGGTCGGGGAGGAGGTCCTGCCCCAAGTGGAGGAGTTTAAGTATCTCGGGGTCTTGTTCACGAGTGAGGGAAAACTGGAGCATGAGATCGATAGGCGGATAGGTGCAGCATCCGCAATGAAGCGGACGCTGTACCGGTCTGTCATGGTGAAGAGAGAGCTGCGTCGAAAGGCAAAGCTCTCAATTTACCGATCGACCTATGTTCCCACCCTAATCTATGGTCATGAGCTTTGGGTTGTGACCGGAAGAACGAGATCTCGGATACAAGCGGCTGAAATGAGTTTTCTCCGCAGGGTGTCTGGACTCTCCCTTAGAGATAAGGTGAGAAGCTCAGTCATCCGGGAGGGACTCGGAGTAGAGCCGTTGCTTCTCCACATCGAGAGGAGCCAGTTGAGGTGGCTCAGGCATCTGGTTAGGATGCCTCCTGGACACCTCCCTGGTGAGGTGTTCCGGGCATGTCCCACCGGGAGGAGACCCAGAGGAAGACCCAGGACACGCTGGAGGGACTATGTTTCTCGGCTAACCTGGGAACGCCTGGGGATTCCCCCAGAGGAGCTGCTCCAAGTGGCTGGGGAGTGGGAAATCTGGGCCTCACTACTTAAGCTGCTACCCTCGCGACCCAACCCCGGATAAGCGGAAGAAAATGGATGGATGGATGGATGGCTTGCCATAAACTGTCATTAAACAGGGGTTTAGGCCTCCGTTTCCAGTTGTCCCACACTTAAAATGCTTTTATTGTGAGCATTACTCTGCCCTCTGTCAACAAAAGGGATTATCAGTGTACAATGACCAATCGTAAGACTGACAACTTCTGCATGTAACCAGCTGTTTTGATTGTCATCATTAACTTGTTTACCCACCATGTGGAGGCACTGTTTATATGGTTGAGTTTACCTGAACTGCTTAAACTGAAGAAGTCTCTTGAAAAAGAGGTGAAACATTACATTAAAGAATCTGTCCAGAAAACTTACTCAGTCTTATTTTATTTTACCTGAATTACTGAGATACATCAGGAAATTAATAAAGGTTTACATTTAAAGTGTAATTAACACTTTGTACTAAAACATGATGCACTATAGAGAAAAGATGCAGCTGGAATTGATTGTATTTCTTTTAACAGGGCCAACAACATCAAAACAAAAACAGCAGATTGACTCAAGGTATTTGTGAAACTATTGGTTTTATTTTAACAATTATAATTGTTCATGGAAGCTTTATATGTTTTAGACTGTTGGCATATTTTTCTCTATGGGTAACTTTAATGCTAGTTATATTATTTTGTAAGTACAAGAATAGCATATGTGTTTGCACATATGCATATTTGTTATACTGAGAGGTGTGGTGTGGAAAAGAGGAGACATCAATTGGGTTTTGCTGTGCAACAAACACGTCTGGTTTAATGTTTTCAGGCATCAAAGACAACATCAGCTCCCAACATGGCATGCCTTCAATCAGAGACTCTTCCCCACTTAGCAGTCCACTCCTATATATATACCCAGTCAGACCCGCCTTCAATTCAGATTGGCCAGTCATCTCAGCCTTCCAGAATGGAAAAGACAACAAAGTTAATTATCACAAACAATCTAAACAACAATTATTGTTAATGGAATATTTGAGCAAACATTTAATATGCAGATGAACAATGAACAATGAACAATTTACTATTCAGATTATGCTTGTAATTGAATATTTTGATTTTCAGTTCTCCACCAATCAAACTCCTGCTCTCATCAGTTCACTTCCTATATAAGAGCTGGGTTTGAGACGGGCTTCCTCTTTAGCTGAAACACAAGATGGCTGCCACAGAGGACACACCCACATGGTAACAAACATTTCAGTGTTACTTTGACACCCAACTAAATGTTCACCACCCCACACAGGAAGTAAAACAAACAAGTTAAAGAAGAACTTAGTGCTTTTTAACAATATTTTTGTTGTATAAATAACATGCAAACACCTGACAACAGTTTTGAAAACTGCATTTTATTTTATTTTATTTTATTTAACCACAAAAGTCAAAGTGCAAGTTTGATAAATGACAGCATTTATTTTCATTTGAGTCAGAAGAGTCAAAGTATGGGGTTGTTTGACTACTGCTGTATTTTAGTTTTTACCAAAAATGTTTGGGAAACAGTTTTACTGCTTTTCAGTTAAAACATCAAAATGCTTTGTAAGGCAGCATCCATTATTTGATCAGATTAAAATGATATTCATTCTGTTTTCAACTGTTGGGACAATTTTTGATTAAATCTGAGTTTCTGAAATGGCTTAATGTTGTTGTTTTTTTCCATTGGCTAAGTATGGTGCGAATTTTGACATGGGTGGTCCCCACGAGGAAGCAAAATGTCAGGTCAAAAATCAAAATGGAGTGTTTTCAAAGTTTTAAGTCATGATTTTTTTACTAATTTCTTTTTATGAATTTATCAATTAAAATCAGATTTTTAAACCATTCAGAAATGGTGGACCCCATCAGGCATGAGTATGTCAGTGGTCCCCACGGGGTAATAAAAACAAGTATGTGTGTGTGTGTGTGTGTGCATGTATGTGCAGGGGTGTGTGTGTGTGTATGTGTGTATACATGTGTGCATTTGTGTACAGGGGTGTGTGTGTGTATGTATGTGTGTGTGAGTAAGAGATAGATAGATAAAGGATAGTATCTCAGCTTTGATGTGAGCTTGTTATCAACCAGAACATGAGTAAGTCTGAAGTCTGTTTGTGTTTACACTTACTTTTTCTGTCCTTTTGACTGTGGCCAGAGTTATTCTAGTTACTGGTTATGATTTTCAGGGATCCAGGACATGACAACTCTAGGTGGTATGATAAGACACAAATTCACTTATTTTTTCATTAATAAAAAATGTTTCACTTGACATCCATAAGGGATCTTCAGTTCTGACTGTGGGTCTGTCAGCAAAATATATCATATCATGGTAATTTCAAAAACCTTGTGAAAGAGAGGTAAAATATTTTCAAGAAACAAGTGAAGGAGGTCTACAGTATTTTATTAAATCATTTAGGAGATAGTCTTTGTTTGCAGCAGACCATCTGAAGCTTGTCCTGCAGGCTCGTTAGATGCTGTCCTAAAGGTGGTCTCAGTCCTTCTGTGGTAATGTTTACTGTTGGAACTGTAGAGACAGAATCTGATGGAGGCTGTGATATAATGCAGTTAATGTTCTCTGTCAGCTTAACATCCTCTCACACACTAAACTTTCCTCAGTTTCAATTTCTCCACTAATCTTCCTCTGCATTATGCAAGCCCTGCTGCTCACTTACCCAAGACTATCCCAAGGAGCTTTGCTTTAACGAGACAATCATCCTGACAATCAGATTGACATTTAAGACGGTCTGTGCTCCACTCCCGTCAATAGACACCCCTCCCTCCATCAGCAGACCCACATTAGACCTGGCAGATTATCATTTAGACCTATTCAGTCCTCACTGGGGAGTACTCACACATGATTACAGTATTCAAGGTTGTAGACTTTTTTAGCACTAGATGAACATGGTATAATTCAAATTCACTTAATTTCTCCTCTTTTTCTTCCACTGAGGGAGAGATTTAGAGATCCTCCACTACTCTTTCTTAGTGTCAATCCAATGAAGGCAATGGCTCAGGAAGCAAATCCAATTATTTGACTTAATCCAAAAAAGCTAAGTCTGGTCCTCTGGACATTCAAAAAACAAAACAAAACAAAGCAAAAAAAAAAACTGTAGAAACGTTTCGTCTTTCGTCCGAAAGACTTCCTCAGTCTGAGAAGCTGTGTTCAGATAAGATTATTTTCTTCGTCTGATTCCTTTCATTTAATGCATTGTTTTATTCCTTGCTGTTTTGTAAATAGTTTTCTTGTGCTTTTTTAATTTGGAATGAATAAAAAAAAAAATGTTGTACCATGCGGGACTTGAGCCCACGAGCTTTGGGACTGAAGGCAGACTCTTTAACCATTGACCTATGCAGGCACATTAGTTTAGCATTGTCAACTTTTCCTTTAAATGTGGGCGGTTCACAGCTTCTCAGACTGAGGAAGTCTTTCGGACGAAAGACGAAACGTTTCTACAGTTTTTTTTTTGCTTTGTTTTGTTTTGTTTTTTGAATGTCCAAAGGACCAGACTTAGCTTTTTTGGATTTTTCTACCTGGATTATTGAGCATGCATCAAGGTATTTGACTTAATATTCACTTCACTTTGACAGAGAGCTTGGGTGGGTATTCAATTTTTAAACAACACTGAGAAGACATTAAATTTCTTTATTCTCTCAAGGTCCATTTTAAAAAGAGAAACAATTCAGTTCAACTCAGTTTATGGTGTAGTGGCAGGGCTTTCGACTTGGGACCCAAAGGACGCGGGTTCGCGTCCCGGCCACTACACACCTTGGGGTGTCTATGAGTGCACATCTAATTCTCCAGCTCCCCGGGTGCTTTCTATGGCTGCTCACTGCACCACCTGGTGGTGGTTGGGTTAAATGCAGAGACGAATTTCGTCTGTGTATGGGAAACATACGCAGATGACAGGAAAAGACATTATTATTATTATTATTATTATTATTATTATTATTTATATTGTGCCAAGTCACAACAGAAGTTGTCTTAGGGCACTAAACAGAAACATTTATATACATAAAAGAAGCCAATTAGCCGACAAAACAAATAGAAATACAAAACAGGTAAAGTGGAGCAAATGAAAACAGCAGCAGAGTGGGGAAATGTGGTCAATTTGTACTCAATCAATCTGAGCCTACAGTAGTGTTTATCTAGCATAACCAAGCCAGCCCTAACTATAGGATTTATAAAAAAGGAAAGACTTAAACCTCATCTTAAAAGTAGACAAGGTGTCAGCCTCATCGACTGAAACTGGAAGTTGGTTCCACAAGAGAGGAACCTGATAACTGAAAGCTTTGCCTCTAATTTTGCTTTAAGAAACTCTAGGAACCACAAGTAAACCTGCAGTCTGAGAGTGAAGTGCTCTGTTAGGAAAATGTGGAACCATAAGATCTGTAATATAAGATGGAACTAGGTTGTTGAGCTTTATATGTTAGAAGTAAGGTTTTGAATTCTATTCTAAACTTGACAGGACACCAATGTAGAGAATCTAAATTTGGAAAAACATTATCTTTCCTACCAATTCTCATTAAGTCAAGTCAAGTCAATGTTATTGTCATTATGATCACACGTGGTACATGAGGTGGAACAAAATTATGTACGCAAGGTCCCAGTTATACCTAAAAACAGCTAAAAAATAGTTAATAAGGATCTAAGACAGGGGTGTCAAGCTAATTACCACCAAGGACCACATCAGAGAGAGAGAGAGAGAGAGTCTTTATTGTCATTTGCACCGCATGTGGTACATGTGATGAAAACGAGATTATGTACACGAGGTCCCAGTTACATCCAACAACAAATGAAAGAGAAAAACAGTAATAACATCTAGAACTAACTAAGAAAAACATCAACTAGTAATACACTAAGCCTAATAATAGTGGCATCAGCATA
Organism: Garcialebias charrua; assembly: GCA_038048925.1. Taxonomy (NCBI): domain Eukaryota; kingdom Metazoa; phylum Chordata; class Actinopteri; order Cyprinodontiformes; family Rivulidae; genus Garcialebias; species Garcialebias charrua. Next base: position 10,104 of record JBBPBX010077857.1, on the reverse strand, counting down.
ATGGTTGGCCTCAAAAGGATAGATGAAGACTGTATAAATGCAGATAAATTTAACTAAATGTAATGGAAAATAAACACAAGTAGCCCTAATGTTAAATAACTGTTTTTTTTTAACTTATTCAGCTTATAAATATAGCACACAAACACACACACACACACACACACACACACACAGGTTTGTCAATGTGGTTTAGTGGGACTTTTTCGCCAAACCCGCCCGGTGGTTGTTTACGGGGACTACCGTTTCCCGAGGTCCTAGCAACGTGGGACCAAGCTCAGAGCACTCTAAAAAATCTGAAAAAAATTTGGGTCACTTTAGCTTTCCGATAGGAGCTTCACAGCAAGTTTTACCACCCAGACTCCAGTGTGGTTTACAAGGACGTCAAAAAATGTGGTTTATGAGGACAAAACAAACATTATGGGGTCTTTAAAGGGACAATTACGTCTCATTTAAACTCCGCCTACTTAACATAAAATTAACATAAAACACACAAATGTGACAGGACACTGCATTAGGAGAACTGTTTTTTGAACTGCTTTTATTAAACAAATTAGGCACATACTTTATTTATATTCACTAACAAATCTTCACTAACAAATCTTCAAATGTTTAAAATAAAATAAAACTTAAATGTTTCAAATAAAATAAAATAAAAACTTAAATTCTGGTGACATATTTACATTATTATAAAACATATTAACATTATATACATATTTCTAAAACAAAATTTTACTTTTTCTGCAGGGTTAATCACAACCCAATGTAAAGTACAGGTGATCCCCGACTTACGAGCGATGAAAGACTTCTGAGATGACATATTTACATATTATAAAACATTAACATTATAAACATGAACATATTTCTCAAACAAAATTGTACTTTTTTTTACAAGGTTCATCACAACACACTGTAAAGTACAGGTGATCCCCGACTTACGAGTGACGAAAGACTTCCTCAGTCTGAGATGCTGTATTCAGCTCAGTCTTATAAAGACTTCCTTAGTCTGAGGTGCTGCATTCAGCTCAGTCTCATAAATAGCACCCTCTCAAAGTGGATCAGTTTGCTGATGACAGCCAAAACCAGCTACTTATATGATCACATGAATGCATCTCAGACTGAGGGTCTTTCGGATGAAAGACTTCCTTAGTCTGAGATGCTGTATTCAGCTCAGTCTTATAAATAAAGACTTTATGATGACAGCCAAAACTAGTTGCTCACATGATCAAGGAGGACCATCAGCCTAAACATTGCCCATTTGCTACATCCATTCATTATCTTTACCCGTTTCTTCCATTTTGGGTCACGGGGGTCGCCGGTGCACATATCCAACAATCACAAGGACAAGTCTCCAGTCCATCACAGGGACACGTGGACAAGTCACCAGTCCATCACAGGGACACCTGGAAAGGTCTCCAGTCCATCACAGGGACAGCTGGACAAGCCACCAGTACATCACAGGGACACGTGGACAAGTCTCTAGTCCATCACAGGGACACGTGGACAAGTTTCCAGTCCATCACATGGACACCTGCACAAGTCTCCAGTCCATCACAAGGACACGTGGACAAGTCACCAGTCCATCAAAGGGACAGTTGGACAAGCCACCAGTCCATCAAAGGGACACGTGGACAAGTCTCCAGTCCATCACAGGGACACCTGCACAAGTCTCCAGTCCATCACAGGGACACGTGGACAAGTCACCAGTCCATCACAGGGACACCTGCACAAGTCTCCAGTCTATCACAGGGACATGTGGACAAGTCTCCAGTCAATCACAAGGACACCTGGACAAGTCTCCAGTCCATCACAGGGAAACGTGGACAAGTCACCAGTCCATCACAGGGACATCTGGACATGTCACCAGTCCATCACAGGGACACCTGCACAAGTCTCCAATCCATCACAGGGACACCTGCACAAGTCTCTAATCCATCACAGGGATATCTACAACCTTTCAGCCTCTTTTCCCAATGATTTCAACCCAATTGAAATGGCTGTAGAGCTTTTGTTCAACCGTTGACAAACCCATGGCATCATCTTCATGGAGCTTGGTAGTGTCACGCTCCATAAAACTTTGTAGGTGCATCTTTGAAACCTATCCTGCTCGTCTACAATTGAACACAATGACCTGTGCAAGTGTAACTTTTACAAGTTCTGCATAAGTCTGGGGGCTGGCATCATCTTTCAAGGTGCTAAATGCATTTTCTCCTGATTTATTCAGATGCTGATGCAGAAGCTTAAAATCTTCAGTGAATGATAATGTTAATGGCCTTATTGTACTTGGCATGATTTATAGTGCTCCAGCCACTATTAGACACCATCTCTGACCATTCCTCGGTCCGAGGTGCTGCATTCAGCTCAGTCTCATAAATAGCACCCTCTCACAATGGATCAACCAGTTTGCTGATGACAGCCAAAACCAACTGCTCACATGATCAAGAAGGACCTGCAAACTGGTTGATCCACTGTGAGAGGGTGCTATTTATGAGACAGAGCTGAATGCAGCATCTCAGACGGAGGAAGTCTTTCGGATGAAAGACGAAACATTTCTATTTTTTTGTTTTGTTTTGGAATGTCCAGAGGACCAGACTTGTTTTTTTAGATACAGTAACACATCTATAAGTTTTGTTTCCGTTTTTGTCTCATTTCAGTTATTCCCCGGTTTCTCACAAAGTCTCTTATATTTTGAACTGTTCTTTGATCCAACACAGGGCTCTCAACCATCTTACAGTGGCTGCATTCATTCTTACTGGCCAGTTTTCCTTTACTTATGTGCTTTCTGAAATGACGCATTACAGCAGCCACTTCAGCATTCGACCAAGTTCTCTTTGTTATTCTTCTTGGTCCTGGGCTTGACGTTTTCGCTAGAAAACAAGGAGGAAACAAAAAAATGTATATTTAGTAGCTGGGCAACTCAAAATTCATCAGAACTTTAGACAAAGAATTTATCAGATTACAGGCTGAGGGAAAATCATCAAAATCAACATTAACATTTTATTTTGTTACATGTTTTACCCATGATACATAAATACATTGGACCAAATGGTGTCAATGTGACGGACTGAAAATCTTAGAGTTTAAAAGGAAAATACAAAGAAATTAGTAACAACTAAAGACTTTTCATCCATGTTTTCTTTCTGCTTCTCATTTCTTCAAGGTTCACCACAGTATGCATGAAGTCAACATTAGTTCTAAAACGTCTGTTATTTTAGAACTAATGTTAACTTCATGTATCAATGCCTATCGTAGATCATTTCAGTTTGGAAAGATGTCCTTTTTCCAGTGACAGAAGTAGCTTGGATATCTTTGCCAGTTGTGTGGTGGGAGCTGGTAATCTGTAAAATTCCCTGTGAACACGGATGTCATGGCCCAAGAAGTCTGCAACCTGGTCAAGTTCATTGTTTTTTAAGTTCAAGACTTGTGAGAGCGTGGCTACATGTTTCCGTAGTTGTGTTGACCTGAGGAACTCTGGGTGCTTTGCTCCACACTGGCTTGCATGAACACGCAGACTGTCCTGTCCTCTGTAGTGACTCATTGATTTAGGTCTTGCAAATAGAAATAAGTTTGTTTGTAAAACACCACATGTCTCTCTCTTACTTGCCAATAAAGTCAGTGCATCCACCACATTTGGTGCGAGTAAAACTGCAACCTTTCGGCCTCTTTTCCCAATGATTTCAACCCGAGTGAAATGGCTGCAGAGCTTCTGTTCAACCGTTGACAAACCCATGGCAACATCATCATGGAGCTTGGTGGTGTCACGCTCCATAAAACTTCGTAGGTGCATCTTTGAAACCTCTCCTGCTCGTCTACGATTGAACACAATGACCTGTGCAAGTGTAACTTTTGCAAGTTCTGCATAAGTCTGGGGGCTGGCTTCATCTTTCAAGGTGTTAAAGGCATTTTCTCCTGATTTATTCAGATGCTGATGCAGAAGCTTAACATCTTCAGTGAATGGTAATGTCAATGGCTTATTGTATTTGGCATGATTTAAAGTGCTATGGGCACTATGAGACACCATCTCTGACCATTTTGATGAGCACAGTTTTTTGAATGCGTCTGTCGACTTCATCAGTTGTTCATCTTCTGCCACGAGTGCTCGGCAATGAACAAGATTACAGATTTTGTTCAGTGTATGTCCCAGTTTTATGGCAAGGCTTGGTTTTTTGTATGAACGTGTTTCTTCATCAAAGCCTGACACAGTCTTTACTGCTTGCACAACTCTCTGGAAGTTAGCAGGTTTCACAGCATCCTCTAGGTTATGTATTGCATATTTTGTGCGCAGACATATCAACAAACGGCCAACTTCACGAAGCTTTTGTCGCATGTAGTCGTATTTTGAGGGGTCTTGTCCATGTCTGTTGTGGAGTGACTGAGCAAACTGAATAATACACAGGTCATTTCTCACAGCTGAGGTAACATCGTCGGGTTTCATACTTTTAATGATCTTACAAACTCCACTTGAGATTTCATGATAGAATGCAGACTCTTTAGCCAAAGCCAAACTCAGCACTTTGGCTCTTCCAGGTGGATTATCCATATCCATATTTTCTGGCTTACAGGGGCATCTACGGACATGTCTCCATAGTTGCTTTCGAACGTACATTCCTTCACAGTAGATACAGTGAATAAATGTTCCAGCTACGGCCTTAGCTTTTGTCTTTCTCTTCACTTTCAAGGGCCCTTGTCCACCTTGTAAAACTGCATTGTTATGCTTGTGATTTCCCCTGTTCCTCAATTTTTCTAATAAAACTTTGCGCTCTTTAGAATCCTTGTGAAGGGAAAACAGTTGGATAATTTCAGGATGCGTCTGGTGTGTTTGCAAATGGCGTGAAATTTTAGTTTGTGGCTTACCACAAACATAACAGAAGTTTTGTAGACATGTAATCTGCTTTGAGGATTCCTGTTTGAGAAGCTCATCTTTTCTGTCTGGTTTATCCTTTGAGTATGTGGTAGAAGTGGCTTGGCCTGATGTTTTAAATGCGCTTTCTCCAATATTACTTGTGTCAGGAGGAAAGCAACATTTTGACGTGCTGGGAAAAACAGGGAAACTTGTGTCTGACATATTAGGATCAGATATTGCTGCTTTTTCCAGAATCTGTCCAACTTTGGACTGGCTACACTGAATGGGGATGCTTGCATCAGAATCTTCATCATCCGTTTCTGAATTTGGTACATAGTCCTTATCAAGCAGATTGGTCATTTCCTCATCTGATGAGAACTCCTTCCCAGAACTATAAAAACGTTCTTTCTCCTGAAATTATGAGAAACAATTTTAATTCTTAAACCCCTGAAAGCAATAGAAAAAAAATATGTATGTAGATGCTCACCTCTGATATGTGTTCAAATTTCTCATGACTTTGTTTAAGGCAGCTTCCATGCCAATTTCTAGAACAAACTGAAAAAAATGTAATGCATGCAGTACTTTTTAAAACGACCGGGCGGTAGAACAAACATAAGCAAAACATTCACTACATGACACGGATCACTGTATGACCAGTTGCAACAACTTGAATTCATTCAACCTTAACTTATACAGGATTGACTCATTAGGCCATGAGGATTGAGTTACAAGAGTTTGGTTTATTGTATTATAAATCATTTAGGGATTTATCTATTTAAAATTGTAAAATTACAGCTATTATACTATGTATGTAAAAAAAATATATATATATACCTTTGCACTGATAGCCAATCCACTTGCATGCAGAAACAGGTCCATGGCATTGTTCACAACTCTCCAAGGATGACACACTTTTATTAACCAGGATATGCTTCTCACACTATATAAAGGAAATGCAATATTTAAAATTAAAATAAAACTCAGTATGTTAAAAAACATAGGCAAAACAAAATCACAACAAAACATAAACCTATATTTGTAAATGTTAGTAATTTCGAATTCATTTCTGAGTGATGAATATAAAGTCCTTCTTTAAAATCTTAAAACCTTAGTTTATTATAAGAATATCCCTCATATAAAAAACTACTTAATTTTACTTATGATTTGCTGATTGATGAGTTCACACGAAAAGTATACTACTCAAGGACAAATATAACCTTCATACTACATCAAAAACAGAAAGTCTATGTAAACAATTTGGACCTTCTAAGTCACATTTCAGTAACTTACCACTGAAAACACTCATACAGACAATCAAAAAGTTTATAGCTCATAATTGTACTAACAAACCACTGTCCATATAAACAACAAAACCCCCCCAAACACACACACATACACACACACACACAAACACTATTTCAAATAGTATATATGCATATACATGTATATATGCATATACATATACTGTACAGATAGACGTATACATGTAGGTTGAGGAAACCTCTTTTTGGTTGGACAAAAATAAAATTAAAATTAGCTGAATGAAAGAAAATTTTACTCTTTAAAAACTGATTAATACTATTGCAGTCATTCTTAACAACCCCTGCATTATTTATATAATTGATATCTATGTCATATACATACACACAAATATACATATATACATGTATATAAATATATGCATATACATGTATATATGCATATACATATACTGTACAGATAGACATGTCACATGTCATCTGTAACAGATCATTTATACTTATATTTAGAGGAAATTCTACATTTTGATGATAGCTGCTGTCACATGTAAACCAATAAACATTACATGATTGTTTGTTTTTGGCCAAAGTATCCATCTCACATAAAGGAAAGATGGATGGACAGAGTATTTACAAAACTCCTCTCATGATAGGTGGACTAAAATGAAATTAAAATTAGCTGAATGAAAGAAAACTATAAATTTAAAAACTGTGACTAATAATATTGAAGTCATACTTAACAATCCCTGCATTATTTATATAATTGATATCTATGTCATATACATACACACAAATATACATATATACATGTATATAAGCATATCATAAATGCATATTCATGTACAATGTATATACATATATGCATGTACATGTATATATGCATATACATATACTGTACAGATAGACATATACATGTAAATATAACATGTTCATCTGAAATTGTGTACGTTTGTGTGTGTGACTGTTTTGTGGTTTTAATAGACAGTGGTTTGTTAGGACAACAATACGCTATAGTAATCAGACAACCAGATTACAGCTCATTACTGTCGTGACAAAACACTGTCCTTAGAAACCACAAAACAGTCACACACACAATTTGAGTTGAACATGTTATATTTACATGCCTATTACATGTATATATAAGTGCATATATACATGAATATGTAAGTGCATATATACATGTAAATGCAAATGCATATAAAAATGTAAATGCATATATGTATATATACATGAATATGCATATCTGTACATATGCATATACATGTATATATATATATATGCATATACATATACTGTACAGATAGACATATACATGTAAATATAACATGTTCTACTAAAATTGTGTGTGTTTGTGTGTGTGACTGTTTTGTGGTTTTAATGGACAGTGGTTTGTTAGGACAGCCATACGCTATAATCAGACAATCAGATTACAGCTCATTACTGTCCTGACAAAACACTGTCCTTAGAAACCACAAAACAGTCACACACACACACACACAATTTCAGTTGAACATGTTATATTTACATGCCTATTACATGTATATGTAAGTGCCTATTTACATGTATATGTAAGTGCCTATATACATGTATATGTAAGTGCATATATACATGAATATGTAAGTGCATATATACATGAATATGTAAGTGCATATATACATGTAAATGCAAATGCATATAAAAATGTAAATGCATATATGTATATATACATGAATATGCATATATGTACATATGCATATACATGTATATATATGCATATACTGTACAGATAGACATATACATGTAAATATAACATGTTCTACTAAAATTGTGTGTGTTTGTGTGTGTGACTGTTTTGTGGTTTTAATGGACAGTGGTTTGTTAGGACAGCAATACGCTATAATCAGACACTCAGATAACAGCTCATTACTGTCCTGACAAAACACTGTCCTTAGAAACCACAAAACAGTCACACACACAAACACACACAATTTCAGTTGAACATGTTATATTTAAATGCCTATTACATGTATATATAAGTGCATATATACATGTATATGTAAGTGTATATATACATGTATATGTAAGTGCATAAATACATGTATATGTAAGTGCATATATACATGTAAATGCAAATGCATTTAAAATGTAAATGCATCAATGTATATATATATATACAAGAATATGCATATATGTACATATGCATAAACATATAGATGTATATATATGCATAAACATACACTGTACAGATAGACATATACATGTAAATATAGCATGTTCAACTGAAATTGTGTGTGTTTGTGTATGTGACTGTTTTGTGGTTTTAATGGACAGTGGTTTGTTAGGACAGCCATACGCTATAATCAGACAATCAGATTACAGCTCATTACTGTCCTGACAAAACACTGTCCTTAGAAACCACAAAACAGTCACACACACAAACACACACAATTTGAGTTGAACATGTTATATTTACATGCCTATTACATGTATATATAAGTGCATATATACATGTATATGTAAGTGCATATATACATGTATATGTAAGTGCATATATACATGTACTGTATATGCAAATGCATTTAAACATGTAAATGCATATATGTATATATACAAGAATATGCATATATGTACATATGCATAAACATATAGATGTATATATGCATAAACATATACATGTATATATATGCATATACATATAATGTACAGATAGACATATACATGTAAATATAACATGTTCAACTGAAGTTGTGTATGTTTGTGTGTGTGACTGTTTTGTGGTTTTTAAGGACAGTGTTTTGTCAGGACAGTAATGAGCTGTTATCCCTCACCTCCATACGGTTTCCACAGCTGCAGCTAATGTTGCTGTCTGTGGCAAGATGGCCGCCGCTTGACGACGCCGCTGACTCCTCCTCAGCTTATCTAGTGTATATATCTATGGTGGGGACACCCTGGACCGGTGTCCAGTCCATCACAAGGACACAAATCACTCTCTCAGTCACAGTTACCACCAGTCAGCCTGACATGAAAATGTGATATAGTTGTTGATTTTTATTTGATCATTCGCAGGACCATTATCATTTATAAATTATATACATTCTCAAATTAAAACTTTCAGATTTTTGGAGAAGTTCAGGTCATTTTGTTTACTGTAATTAATGTTTTTAATCTGTATATTTATGTGAAATTGTTGGATGTGGAAATGGTTTTACTGAAACCATTTTATTTGTTGCAATGCATTTAAAGATAAAACGTATCTCATGAAAAAAAACTCATGAAGCAAATGTGACGTTTTTCCTCTTCGACTTTATGCCCAGGCCTGCAGAACTGTGTCAGTAAAATAATTCAAGTCCTCACGTTTGACAGGGCCGTCTCTCACAAAGATTCACTTCCTGTTTTAGGTTCTGGAAAACCACAACCTCCGAAATAAAAAGGTGCGTGGAGTAAATACCTCGCACTTTGAGCAAATTAAATATTATTATTATTATTGTGTATGGAAAGTGTGTTGCATGCCCTGTTCTCTTTTTCCATATTTATCCAAAACTGAAAAACACTTAAATTAAATTGTGTGGTGTGTTGGTGAGGTATATGGCCTCATCTCTCTCTCACCCAGTAGGAGGAGCCAGCGAGGTGCTCCCCAGGTTTTTACCAGGTGAAGAAGAAGAAGTGTTCGTGTGTGATTTCATTCATTCTGTTTCTGGTTTTGACGCTCGAAGGATTAAAGGCAACTGCTTGCAGATCAGTTTGTTTCTCCTTCTTCACACGCTACAGTGGTGACCCGCGTGAAATATGTCAAGATCAGACGAGGATGTTGTTTCTTCGTCGGACCCCGCAGCCGCGACGTCTGCCCAGCTGTTGCAGCCGACCCCAGCCGACTCTGCTCCCGCAGCGAGTGTTAAGCTCCCGGAGTTCTGGCAGAGCGACCCAGTTTCGTGGTTCCAGCACATCGAGGCACTCTTTCGCCTCCGAGGCGTGAACGCAGATGAAACCAGGTACTTCTTGGTTGTGTCGGCTCTGGATATGCAGTCA
>JBBPBX010077854.1:0-16769 GCA_038048925.1 Garcialebias charrua | reverse complement strand
ATATATATAAATCCATCCATCCATCCATCCATTTTCTTCCGCTTATCCGGGGTCGGGTCGCGGGGGTAGCAGCCTAAGTAGGGAGGCCCAGACTTCCCTCTCCCCAGCCACTTGGAGCAGCTCCTCTGGGGGAATCCCAAGGCGTTCCCAGGCCAGCCGAGAAACATAGTCCCTCCAGCTGGTCTTCCTCTGGGTCTCCTCCCGGTGGGACATGCCCGGAACACCTCACCAGGGAGGCGTCCAGGAGGCATCCTAACCAGATGCCCGAGCCACCTCAACTGGCTCCTCTCGATGTGGAGAAGCAGCGGCTCTACTCCGAGTCCCTCCCGGATGACTGAGCTTCTCACCCTATCTCTAAGGGAGAGTCCAGCCACCCTGCGGAGAAAACTCATTTCAGCCGCTTGTATCCGAGATCTTGTTCTTTCGGTCATAACCCAAAGCTCATGACCATAGATGAGGGTGGGAACGTAGATCGATCGGTAAATTGAGAGCTTTGCCTTTTGACTCAGCTCTCTCTTCACCACGACAGACCGGTACAGCGCCCGCTTCACTGCGGACGCTGCACCTATCCGCCTATCGATCTCACGCTCCAGTTTTCCCTCATTCGTGAACAAGATCCCGAGATACTTAAACTCCTCCACTTGGGTCAGGACCTCCTCCCCGACCCGGAGAGGGCACGCTACCCTTTTCCGGCTCAAGACCATGGCCTCGGATTTGGAGGAACTGATCCTCATCCCGGCCGCATCACATTCGGCTGCAAACCGCTCCAGTGAAAGTTGTAGATCACGAGCTGATGAAGCCAATAGGACCACATCATCTGCAAAAAACAGAGAAGCGATTCTAAGGTCACCAAAACGGATCCTCTCAACACCTTGGCTGCGCCTAGAAATTCTGTCCATAAAAGTTATAAACAGAATCGGTGACAAAGGGCAACCTTGGCGGAGTCCAACTCTCACCGGAAACGAGCCTGACTTACTGCCGGCAATGCGGACCAAGCTCTGACACCGGTCGTACAGGGACCTAACAGCCCATATCAATGGGCCTGGTACCCCATACTCCCGGAGTACCCGCCACAGAACCCCCCGAGGGACGCGGTCGAATGCCTTTTCCAAGTCTACAAAGCACATGTAAACTGGTTGGGCAAACTCCCACGCACCCTCCAGGACCCTGTTGAGGGTGTAGAGCTGGTCTAGTGTTCCACGACCAGGACGAAAACCACACTGCTCCTCCTGAATCCGAGGTTCGACTATCCGACGGACCCTCCTCTCCAGAACCCCTGAATAGACCTTACCAGGGAGGCTTAAGAGTGTGATCCCTCTATAGTTGGAACACACCCTACGGTCCCCCTTTTTGAATAGGGGAACCACCACCCCAGTCTGCCAATCCAAGGGAACTGCCCCCGATGTCCACGCGATATTGCAGAGTCGCGTAAGCCAACACAACCCCACAACATCCAGAGCCCTAAGGAACTCAGGACGAATCTCATCCACCCCCGGAGCCTTGCCACCGCGGAGCTTTTTAACCACCTCGGCGACCTCAGCACCAGAGATTGGAGAGCCCGATCCAAAGTCCCCAGGCTCCGCTTCCTCAGTGGAAGACGTGCCAGTAGGATTGAGGAGGTCTTCGAAGTATTCCGCCCACCGACTCACAACATCCCGAGTTGAGGTCAACAGCACGCCATCCCCACCATAAATGGTGTTGGTCGCGTACCGCTTTCCCCCCCTGAGACGCCGGATGGTGGACCAGAATCGCCTCGAAGCCGTACGGAAGTCATTCTCCATGGCCTCTCCGAACTCCTCCCACGCCCGAGTTTTTGCCTCAGCAACCACCCGAGCCGCATGCCGCTTGGACTGTCGGTACCTATCTGCTGCTTCCGGGGTCCCACAGGCCAAAAAGGCCCAATAGGACTCCTTCTTCAGCTTGACAGCATCCCTCACCGCCGGTGTCCACCACCGGGTTCGAGGGTTGCCACCACGACAGGCACCAACAACCTTGCGGCCACAACTCTGATAAGCTGCCTCGACAATAGAGGCGCGGAACATGGCCCACTCGGGCTCAATGTCCCCCGCCTCCCTCGGAACGTGTTCAAAGCTCTCCCGGAGGTGGGAGTTAAAGCTCCGTCTTACGGGAGACTCTGCCAGACGTTCCCAGCAGACCCTCACAATACGTTTGGGTCTGCCAGGTCTGACCGGCATCCTCCCCCACCATCGGAGCCAACTCACCACCAGGTAGTGGTCAGTTGACAGCTCCGCCCCTCTCTTCACCCGAGTGTCCAGGACATGCGGCCGCAGATCAGATGAGACGACAACAAAGTCGATCATTGAACTACGACCTAGGGTGTCCTGGTGCCAAGAGCACATATGGACACCCTTATGCCTGAACATGGTGTTCGTTATGGACAATCCATGACGAGCACAGAAGTCCAACAACAGAACACCACTCGGGTTCAGATCAGGGGGGCCGTTCCTCCCAACCACACCCCTCCAGGTCTCACTGTCATTGCCCACGTGAGCGTTGAAGTCCCCCAGCAGAACAAGGGAGTCCCCAGGAGGCGCACCCTCCAATACCCCCTCCAAGGACTCCAAAAAGGGTGGGTAATCTGCGCTGCCGTTCGGCGCATAGGCACAAACAACAGTCAGAGCCCGTCCCCCCACACGTAGGCGAAGGGAGGCTACCCTCTCGTTCACCGGGGTGAACCCCAACGTACAGGCACCAAGATGGGGGGCAACAAGTATGCCCACTCCTGCTCGGCGCCTCTCACCAGGGGCAACTCCAGAGTGGAAGAGTGTCCAACCCCTCTCAAGGAAACTGGTTCCAGAGCCAGAGCCATGCGTTGAGGTGAGTCCGACTATTTCTAGCCGGAACCTCTCAACCTCACACACTAGCTCAGGCTCCTTCCCCACCAGAGAGGTGACATTCCATGTCCCAATGGCCAGCTTCTGTAGCCGAGGATCAGACCGCCAGGGTCCCCGCCCTCGGCCACCACCCATTCCACAATGCACCCGACCCCTTTGGCCCCTCCCACAGGTGGTGAGCCTATGGGAAGGGGGACCCACGTCTCCTCTTCGGGCTGTGCCCGGCCGAGCTCCATGGGTGAAAGCCCGGCCACCAGGCGCTCGCCAACGTGCCCCTCCTCCGGGCCTGGCTCCAGAGTGGGGCCCCGGTGACCCGCGTCCGGGCGAGGGAACATTGTTTCCATTTATATTATTCATCATAAGGGGTCTTGTGGGCTGCGCTTTGTCTCGTCCCTCACCTAGGACCTGTCTGCCTTGGGTGACCCTACTAGGGGCATAAAGCCCCTGACAGCATAGCTCCTAGGATCATTGGGACACTCAAACCCCTCCACCACGGTAAGGTGGCAGCCCAGGGAGGGCTGCCAACAATAATGCTAATATTTCTCCTGTGTACAGTATACTGATAACCCATTTGTAATTCGTTTTCCTTGTCTTATCTGAAATTCTGGTAACGCTAATCCTATTTCTCCAGCTGGAGTTTTTGATGCATCTGTAAATATCTGGATATGATTATAGTACATGTAGTTGTTTATATATATCTGTACTGTGTTTGAATTTAAATATATCATTTATCTTTTTTCTTGTCTAAAATAGTTAAATCTACTATTGCATCTGGTAGGATCCATGGTGGTACTAGCAAAGGCACAACTGCACTAATTCTTAAATTGGTTATTTACAATTATTCAGCCTGTCTATTAATTACCCATCCAAAACTCTTTGTCTCCTTTTTCTCTTTTTCCCAACATGATTTTAAAGTTTCTATTGTTGGATGGTTTGACTTATTTGCTTTTAAACTGATCCAGTAGCTTATTGCTAATTGTATTCTCCTTAATGCTGACGTCATCAATCCACGCCGCTGCTGCCTTTAGAAGCCGTAAGAATATTCTTATTTGTGTTATATATACCATAGATACAGTGTTTATTATATCTATGATATGTATCGGTAAGTGCTTTAGTGTTTTTAATCACAGTTTTAGGTGGTTTGAATTTAATTGTTACTGTTTTATATAAATATAATTTTTTTTGACAAAATATTATGAAACATACTGTTAAGCATCTCTATTAGCCTAAAAGTTGACGGTAGTTTTTAGATGACCTACATTTTATCTGAACATAAATGCATCTTATGTAAAGCCTGATTGCTTCGCATGTATGGAGCGTTAAAAGTGACTAAATTAAATAAAGAAATAAATATGTCATGAAATAAAAAGAATGTTCTATTATATAAATACATTTATGATAAAATAAATGTAAAATTAAATGTCCCTTTAAATCATAAAATGTATCATTTAAATATTTAATACATCATTAAATAATTAAACATATCATTAAATTATGAATTTCCAAATAAAATAATTTAATTTACCATTATTAATTAAATGTGTTTTTTAAATAATTAAATGAATAAAGTACTTAAATGTCATTATCAAGAAATTTTTTCATTTAGAAATGCATGTAATTATTTCACTCTGTATTTGTTTATTTTGTGGCTCCTTATCCATAGTTTAGTGCAGTTGCGAGTTCATCAAAGTGAAACCATACCGGATCGGTCGAGGCCCGGGTTAACAACGGCCGCCACCGGTGCTGTTGACAAACAGGGTGCCAGCAGAAATTCTGCTTCTGTTAGTTGAAGACCCAGAGGAGGGAAATGTGAGGGAGAAGAGGAAAGTGAAGAATGTAGGACTGAGGGTTGCAACTCTAAATGTGGGGACAATGACAGGCAAAGGTAGAGAGCTGGCTGACATGATGCAGAGAAGAAAGGTAGATGTTTTATGTGTCCAAGAGACCAAGCGGAAGGGCAGCAAGGCCCGCAGCATTGGAGCAGGGTTCAAACTGTTTTACCATGGTGTGGATAGAAAGAGAAATGGAGTAGAGAGAAATAAAATTTGCCAAGAGAATGGAAATGACTGTAGTCAATACCTATTTCCAAAAGTGGAAGGAACATAGAGCGACCTATAAGAGTGAGGGAAGGGCTGGAGTACGCAGATCAAGCAACCGCAATTAGAGAGACAGGTAGGAAGTGTCGATAGATGCACAGTTTTGTTATTAAATCAGACTATTATAACTTTTTTTAGGCATAATGATGAGATGAATATCTTCGGTTTGACTGTGCTGAAACTTGTGTGCAAAGTGCTGCAGGGTATTTCCAAAGAGGAACTAGATGTTACACACACCATACGCTCTCTCTCACACACACACATACACACACATACATGCACACACATCCTGTGATGTTGTAACTCTTTAAGGGCGAGGCAGACCTCTGCGTTGTTGCCATGCAGCGCCGCTCGACAAGCGCGTGCTGCGTGCAGGCTGTTCACAGCAGAGCTCTGCGTGAGCAGCTGCGCGCGGAGCATTTACCTACAGGACAAACTGAGGTCGCTGATTGGTCATTTGCTGACACGGAAATGATTGACAGGTCTGGGTGGTGAGAAAAGCCACAGGCTGCGCAGCGTTTTTTGTGTTTATATGTGAATAAAAAGTTAAAAAATAAAAACAGGGAACGCTGCTCCTGCAGCCCACAGCCAGGGTTGCCAGATCTCCAGACCAAAACAAGCAATCAGCTCCTTAAAAACAAGCACAAACAAGCGACTCACTCTTTCAGAAAAAGCCCCAAAACAAGCCCTACTGTGGCAACCCATCCCATTGTGTAAAAAAAGGCCGTTTTTAAACAGTATAAACATATTTATTATGGCATTACATATATAACCAGCAAAATTATACATTGAAGAACGTATTCAGTCTAAAAAATAAAAATACATTTTGCATTTTTATCCACAATATTCTTGGGGGTGTCACTGTAGAAGCGATAATGTGTCGTACTTCCGTTTGACCCCGGAAGTAGAATTTTTGCATTGGCTCCTCGTTGTTTACTTGCTAATCTGCGCGCATCGTAGAAGTTCTGTTAAAGTTCTGTTTTCTGTTATTTTGAGCTAATATTGTCACAAAGATGTCTTGAGGAGCTCGGGTACCTGTTGCGCTGTTCGTGGCTGTACGAATAATCAGACGAAGCTGAATTTGTGGCTGCAACTAGTGTGTGTTGAACATGCTCCGATAAGAAAAACCCGCATCCTTCTTTATGTTTATGTTTATGTTTATTAAATTTGTTCATTTTTTTACAAAAGAAACAATACAAGGCAATCTCATAATGATAGTGTACAAAATGTAAAAAAATGAAAGGTGGCAGAAAGAAGAATAAATCTTATTATATCTGCCCCTTATCTCCAACAATCAGATTAAACAACAGTAGTCAAACCATGTAAACAATAATAATCTTCAACCAACTTTTTCCAACAGTCAGGTTAAACAATAATATTCTTCAACCAACAGTACAAAATTACTAACTCTTTTTAATTTTCTAACTAACAGTACAAAATGACTAACTCTTTCTAATTTTTTAACTAATACAATACACATTACGCTATTTCACACATATTTTTTTAACACATTTGTTTTGATCATTTTTTTAAATGTAAACATTGACTTGGCATTTTTAACTACATTCTCCAAGCCATTCCATAATCTAATTCCCTGGATTGAGGTAGAACGTCCCTTCAAACTGGTTCTGAATTGTGGTTTTACAAACAACTCTGTTCCCTTAAGATTATAACAACTTTGTCTTTTAACAAAGTGCATTTGGATATTTAAAGGTAATGCATTATTTTGAGCTCTATACATAACTGATAAAATATTATAGTCTACCAAATCATGGAACTTCAATAATTTTAGTTGATAAAATAATGTACTTGATGGATGACGGTAATGCTTTCTAGTGATAATTCTTACAGCTCTTTTCTGTAATACAAAAATAGGCTTTGTGATTGTTTTACACGCTTTCCCCCAAACATCAATACAATAGATTAAGTGTGGAACAATGATTGTGTTATACAATAAATACAGAGCTTTATCATTTAATAGGTCTCTGACTTTGTACAGTACTGCTATCGATCTAGCTATTTTTATTCTTACAGAATTTATGTGTTGTTTCCATGTCAGTTTGTCATCAATGATAACACCCAAAAACTTCACCTCATTCACTCTACAAATCTCAACATCCTCAATTTTGAGTGGAACATCAACAGTTTTCTTTTTATTACCGAATATCATGTAATTAGTTTTTTCTAGATTTAATGATAATTTATTTATTTTAAACCAAGTTTGTATCTTGACAAATTCTGTCTTTATCAATTCTAACATTTGTTCTATATCTTCACCTGAACAGAAAAAAGTGGTATCATCAGCGAAAAGTACACATTTAAGGAGTCCTGACACATTTACCAAGTCATTCACATATAAAATAAAAAGCTTTGGTCCAAGTACAGAGCCTTGGGGAACTCCACATGTGATATTACAGAGGTCAGATCTTACATCATTTATTTGTACAAATTGTTTCCTATTTTTTAAGTAGCTAGATACCCACTGTAATGCTGGTCCTCTAATACCATATTTGTTCAGTTTTTCAAGGAGAATGGTGTGATCAATAGTATCGAATGCTTTTTTTAAATCAACAAAAATACTGATACAATGTTGTTTTTGATCGACAGCAGTAGTTATTTGTTCCATTAGTTCCATGAGAGCCATTGATGTAGAGTTTTTTGATCTAAACCCATACTGACTGTTGCTTAGAATATTTTGTTTATCTATAAATTGGTCTAGTCTGTTTACAAATAGTTTTTCAAGAATTTTTGAAAACTGTGGTAACAAGGATATAGGTCTATAATTGTTGAATACACATTTATCACCATTTTTAAAAAGAGGAACGACCTTAGCTACTTTCATATTATCTGGAAAAATTCCTGTTGAAAATGATAAGTTACATATGTATGTGAACGGCTCAATAATATGGCTCATTATGTCCTTTACAAACATCATATCCATGTCCACCCAGTCTTTCGATCTCTTGTCTGTAAGATGTTTTACTACATCTTTGTAGCTTCTTTGTGGCTGGGCTACGAGAAACCACCTGAAAAAAGACACCGTGTCCTCCAGAGGATCGAGAACACCAGGTATGATTTAAGAGACAGCTTTTAGTGTTATGATTTTATGTAGTCAGTAATTAAATTATACTAATATTTTCGTTCATAACTGGCAAATAAACACACGCACCTATATGTATGCTGTGTGTGCGTTTATTTATACATATCTCTATATATCTATATATATATATAATATAGGTGTGTGTTTATATATATATATATATATAATATAGGTGTGTGTGTGTGTGTGTTCATAAATGAACCCTAATGTTTGTATAATGTACTTTTACTTTCAGATGGGCTTGATGAGAGTGTGGAGCTGCTCAACACCACCAGTCACATGCAGCATGACTGTTGGAATGTGGATTGACATAATGTCAGAACAAACCAACAACCTTATTCTATGGTTGCCCCGTGAAACAATTAAAGCAACATGTTTTGCAGAAAGCTAAAAACTTGGACTCCAGAAGTGAATCATACATGCAAATAACACTGTGAAATATTTATTGGCTGTTTCTCCCTCTGGAATAATCATGTTTATTTCAGATGCTTATGGTGGTAAATGCAGTGACAGGTATATAACACAGAACTCTGGGTTTCTGGACTATCTGCGTGCTGGAGATGAGGTGATGGGTGATCGTGGTTTCACAGTGAGGGACCTGCTGCAAGAGCTATGGTGTCAATTTAATCATTCCAGCATTCACACGCAAAGGATGCCAGCTTATTTCAAGTGAGAAGTGAGAAGACATTAAATGTAAACATTTTTCTCAAACATGTACAGTACTGGTGTACTTACTGTAAACGTAACACAACTCTTAACATGTTTTTTTAAAGGATGCAATGTTAACTATATTACATTAGAAAAGTATTTGCTAAAATGATTCATTTGTTATGTACAATAGTTGCAAGGTTAGTTTTTTGTGTGCACTATATCAGTTAATTTTGGATTAAACTACTGTTTCTATCTAAATGTCACTTTTGTCATTATCAAGTTTTTAAAGATCGTTTCCTGTCTATTTCATTATTTGTTTTCATTTACTGTATTTTATTAAAAGTTCTCAAGGTGCTTCATTTGTGAATCAGTAAAGTCTTTGTCAAAAGAAATGTCAAGCTCCAGGTGCTCAGTTGGTGTCCAGATAAACATCTTGCAGCTCAAAAGTCCAAAGCAACATCATTGTTAGCTGGACCTGGTGATGTGGAGTTTTAATGCTTAGACTGGGCTTTATGTTTGTTTAAATAAAGTGTCCCACCTCTCTTAACATAACAGGACCAACCTTGTTAATGTGAAGATACTAATAAGCTTCAGAGCTTTTCAGATTGCTCATCGCTTCGCCATCTGAAGCAACTGTCAAAGTAGCTAAGTATGCTAGTAGCTAAACATGCTAGTGTACGTTATTTTCGGCCACTTCTTCAAGTCGTCCTCCCACCCCTCAACAGCTGTAGGTAGCGGTAAAACAATATCTCTACATTTGAGTTGTGATAGTTTGTGTTCCCACATATTTTATGACCTAAAACCTCTGACGAAAACCGGTTAGCGCGTTGCTAGCGTGTAACAAAAGTGCCGGTTCTGACTTTCGGCGGAAGTCGTTCACATAATTCGCGCAAAGCATCATGGGGCGTAGGAATATTGTGGATACAGCTGGTTTGTCATGTGTACAAATTAAAAAATTAAATTAAAATTAAACTGCAAAGTCAAAACAGTGGAATATGCTGCTGAGCGTGTCCTGCCCCATTCTGTTCCTCAGTTTGGACTTGACCAGGTTCATTTGTGAGAACACTTGTTTTACATCAGCATTGCTTAATGGCATAGCAAGCAGAGACAGAGCAAATAGGGCAATTTCACGGAAAGCCTGCTCTCCACTGCTGTCTTTGTAATTCAGCACTTCAACCCAAAATGCCTCTGCCTGGATGTCATCTTTGTTTGTCCATGTGCATTTGCGTGTAGTCGGATGTCCCGTGAAGAAACACGGTTTTAAATTTTAAACTCACTTTGAAAGCAATTTTCATTAATTTATCATTTTGTTTGCTAAAAACTAACATAGTTGAATGATACAAGATATATATGTTGTGTCACTATATGCAAAGTTCAAAAATGATGTCACAATACCTTTAAAATAACTTCAGGAGTACATTTTACATGTAACATATTATACAGATATACTGTATATAGTTTTACCGGCTCTGTCGCTCGCGCCAACTGCACCTGAACGGAAATATACCTGAGCGTTCTATCTATACGCCTATACGCCACGTACGTACGTCAAGGCAAAATCGTAGCCCCACCTAGCCCCTCAGGGCATGTACGCGCAAAGCTTTTTTTTTTACGGCCGCATACGTGTGCGCGGTGTCTGACCATAAACTTCCCCGGCGCCGGACTGTTTTGTATGTTACACAAATGAAATAAATTCCCCTTCTTTATCGCTGATCGGGCCTTTTCTTTTGTTTTTTTGCCTAAAGTCAAGTAACCGCTTCTTCCTCCGTTCACTCGATGACTGAAATGAATGAATTCAGGTCCTACCTGGGTGCGCAATGTTTTAAATATTCCCTGGTGGACTGTGTGCTGCAGGAAAAGCGCTCCCTGTTATTATTTTTATTTCTGAGATAACTTTTTATAACATATATAGTAGAAACACCGCATCAGAACACCGCAGCTTTCTTCAGCGAGCTGCTCATGAGCTGACTGAAAGCTGTCAATCATTTCAGTAGGCGTGTCAGCAAGTGACCAATCAGCGAGCTCAGTTGAGTCCCCTCCGCGCGCAGCTGCTCATATTACAACAAGGATCTGGAGCGAGAACGCGAGCGTTTGAAAGCTGATAAAAGCCGAGCTATAGCAGAGAAAACATGCGCACAAAATGCACGCGTACAGTGGCGTACTTCATGTACGCTCAAGTGTATTCCAGGCTTAACATCCGCCTTGACGTAACACACGTGGAAGGGGGGGCGTGACAAACTACCTACCACTCTTCTTCTTTTGATTTTTGGCAGATCGCAAACAACTGTTAGGTGCATACCGCCACCTACTGTGCAGGAGTGTGTAACCTCTTAACTCCACTTACAATCTATACCTGAGTTTTGTGCGATGTAAAAATGTAAATAATGCTTTCCTTGTCTTATTGATGTCCTCCTTATTCCCTTCTGTTCCCAATATCCCTTTCAAGCTCCATTCTCTCCCCACCTCACTTACTTTTTCCCTCATCCTCTCTCTTTCTGCTGTGTACTTTGTACACGTCAACAGTACATGTTCCACACTTTCCTTTACCCCACAAGCCTCACAATTATCATTAACTCTTTTCCCTATTAAATATAAAAAGTCATTTAAACAAGAGTGCCCTACCCTCAGTCTCATCATAATTACATCTTCTCTTCTGTTTCTTTCTTTGAATTTCTGTATTTTCACTGACTCTTGTATTTTATATAACTTTCTCCCCTTTTTATCTTCATCCCATTTTTTCTGCCATATTTCTGTTCCTTTCTCCTTGATCAATGCTTTTCCTTCCCCTTTACCAAATGCAATAGGAATTGTTATTTGTGCTCCCGTAGCCTTCTTTGCAAGTCTATCTGCAGCTTCATTTCCCTTCACCCCCACATGTGCAGGCACCCAACAAAACTGAATGTCCAACCCTCCCCTGTGTAGCCTGTACAAACTATTATATATTTCAATTATAAGATCTTTCCTGCATTCTCCTTTAGACTGTAAACTGTCTAAGGCCGACTTTGAATCTGTGCAAATAACCACTCTGTCCGGTCTGACCTCTTCTACCCCCTGCAGGCTTACGATTACAGTATTGCTACCATCTCTGCTGTGAATACTCACAGTTGATCTGATAAGCGTTTGGATATTGTCGTCTTAAATTCTGGAACGTAAATCCCAATTCCCACACACCCAAGTGTGTTTTTAGAGCCATCTGTGTAAATCTGTAAATAATTGGAATACGATTGTCTAAGGTAAGCACTGGTATTAAACCCAATTTCATATAAATTCCATTTACTTTTCATTTCTACAACTGACATATCAATTTTAGTATTTGGAAACAACCATGGAGGTACAACACTTATTGAATTACACTTGGAGAATATTTTGTTTTCTAAACCATAAATAGATGCCCACTTATTTCCCATCCATCCAAATCCAGCCCTTTGATATTTGGAGTACTCCCAACAGTTCTGTATAATTTTTGTTGCAGGATTTTCACCGTCGCTACCTTTTAGTTTGTTCCAATAATTAAGTGCTAGCTTAATTCTCCTAATTTCTAGCGGAGTCTCTCCTGTCTCTATTAAAAGAGCATTAGTGGGAGTGGATTTTATTGCTCCAGTACTTATCCTTAATGCCCTGTATTGCAACGTGTCAAGAGTTTTCAATGTTGTTTTTGCTGCTGCATTGTATACTATACATCCATAATCCATAGTTGTTCTCATTAGTGCTCTATATACATTTAACAAAGATTCTTTATCTGCCCCCCAATCACTTCCAGCTACTGCTTTCATTAGGTTAATCACTTTCTTACATTTAGTTTCTACATGTTTAATGTGAACTTTCCATGCATACGTTTTATCCAACCATAAACCCAAATATTTGAATTCGGAAACTATTTCTAAAGGTTGATTATATAATGTCAACATTTCTATATTTACTTTCCTTTTATTTGTAACAACCATACAACATGATTTACTGACTGATATTTTGAATCCCCATTCATATGACCACGTTTCTATTTCTTTAATTGCTCTTTTAATGTTTCCAATAACATGAGACACATTACGACCTCTCATCCAAATGGCCCCATCGTCTGCATAAAGTGCCGATTGAATGCAGTTATTTAAATTAGAAAAGATATTGTTAATCATGATATTAAACAACACTGGGCTAATAGCACTCCCTTGTGGTGTGCCATTTCGTTTATCAAAATCTCTGGAATATTCCTCCCCAATCTTTACTGTTAATTTCCTATCATTGAAGAAACTTGATATCCAATTATACACCCTCCCCCCTATTCCCATTTGATCTAATTTAATTAGCAATCTATCTCTCCACATTGAGTCATAGGCTTTTTCTATATCCAAGAACACTATCACCATTATTTCTTTCATTTTGAGTGCTTTTTCTATGTCATTACTAACTCTAACTAGTGCATCTGTTGTTGACCGCCCTGTTCTGAATCCACACTGATATTTGCTAATGAGTTCTCTTTGTTCTAAGATGTACATTATTCTGTTAACTAGTATTTTCTCCATCCATTTACACATGTGAGACGTTAATGCTATGGGTCTATAATTATTGGGATCAGAAGTGTCTTTTCCTGGCTTATTGAATGGAAGGATCGTGGCTCTTTTCCAACAAGTCGGAATCTCAAGTCAAAAAGTCAAAGTCAACTTTATTGTCAGATCTGCAATATGTACAGTGCAGGACATACACAGGACCGAAATTGCGTTTCTCTCAGTCCCTCGGTGCAACAGTAAACATCTAAACATTGAAACACTGAAACATATAATAATAGACATAAGCATAAAATAGTAAAACTAACACTGTCCTGAGTTTTTTGCATAGTGGTATAAGAGTATGAAAATTTACACCAACTCTAAAACTAAAACATTAAACATTTAATGAACATAATATTGTCCTGAGTTTTTGCATACTAGTATAAAAAAAGAGTATAAAAAGTATAACTAAAATAAACTAAAGGTTTCTAGCATTGACATTTGCAAAGTGGCAAAGCAGCGTATGAGTCAATGTACACAGTATATGTATGAGGTAGTAGTTGATGTTGTTATAGAGGCAAAAAGTGGCATATGCAGTAAGGCACATTGGGCATCCCTAAATAAGACCGTTCAGAGCACACTGTATATGTACCAGCAGTGGTGTAGATATTAGAGTAGTGTAAATAAATGTAAACAGTAGTAATTACATGTAAGCAGTAGTAATAAAAGTAAACAGTATTAATAAATGTAAACAGAGAATGTAAACAGTATTATGATTATAGGCAGTGATGTAATACAGACATTAGTGCAAGTATGAGAAGTAGTGCAAACTGTATGAGCACATGACCGAGAGTTTAGTGATTAACCCGTTTGATGACACAGAGTCCAGTGTTAAAAACTTTGTGTTGAGTGATAATATGTGAGAAAGTTTTAGTGTTAAGGCAGTTCAAATGGGAGAATCTCTCCCTCTCTCCATATTTTATTAAACAGCTCAAGAACTAGGTTTAATGAAACTGCTGGGAGTTTATGGAACATTGCATAACATAAATTATCCTCTCCTGGAGCTGAGTATTTGGTATTATTTAATACTGTTTTTAGTTCAGTCAGTGTAATGTCTTCATCCAATGTAGATAAAGATTCTGCTTTCTTTTTTCCCACATCACTAAATTCTGCGAGTTTCTGTTCCATTTTTCGTTTATGTAGGTTTCCTAGATGTTGCCCATTGTGCACTGCAGCAAATGCTTCACCCAGTACATCAGCTTTATCTTTATTTTCAACAATAATTTCTTGATCTCTAATCAATGCTGGTATTTTCACTGCACTTCTTTTCCCACTCATTTTCTTAAACATTGACCAAACGTTTTGAAGTTTAACTTCTGATCCTATGCTGGAGCAATAGTCTCTCCATGTTGTCTTTTTTGCATTTTTAATGGTTCTACGAGCTACTGCTCTTTTCTTTTTGTAGTCTATTAGGTTTTCAGTTGACATATTTTTCTGAAGGGTTTTAAAGGCCTTATTCCGTTCTTTAATTGTCCTGGTACTCTTCAGTCCACCATGGCACTACCTTCGTTTTCATTTTCGATTTAATTTTTGGAATACTAAGTTCTGCAGCATGTAAGATATGTTCTGCAACCTGTTTATTGCATTCTTCTATATTACCTGAGAGTGTTACCAAGTTACTAGTGTTTTCGCAGACAGTTTTAAATAACTGCCATTTAGCTTTATTAAAGCACCATCTAGTTATTGTAAAGTCTTCTTGTCGGGATATATCATCATTTATCAATATACTAATTGGAAAGTGGTCACTCCCTATATTACTTTCTCCCCTCACACACCAATCACATGAACTTACTAAAGTATCCGACACTAATGTTATATCAATGCATGATACAGTACCTTTATTTACGTTAGTCCTCGTTCCCTGGCCAGTATTCAAACAAATTAAAGATCTTTCATCCATAATTTCTTCTATTATTTTACCATTATTGTCTGTCTGAGTACTGCCCCACAGACTATTGTGAGCATTAAAATCACCACACCACATTTCTCTCCTGCAGGTCGTACCTAAAATTTTATGAAATGTGTCATTTCCTATGGATTTACATGGATTATAAAAGTTCACTATGTTAATATTGCCTATACTGTTCAGATTAAATATCTCAATGCTCACACATTCAATTTCTGTTGTTGTACTGTGTTCCCTATATGCTATTCCATCTTTAATAAATGTTGCGCATCCTCCTCCACTACTGCCAGTATGTCTGTCTTTCCTCATTGAGCTATATCCAGGTAATTTGAAATCTAAATTAGGTTTTAACCATGTCTCTTGAACACAAATTATATCGGGAAGTAATTCTAAATCATATACATATCTCTTGAATTCTTGTCCATTTGCCAACAAGCTTCTTGCATTCCATTGTAAAATATGAAGGACCATACTTAGTGTTTAATCTTTTTCTTGACCATTTTCCATTGAGTCAGTCGAACGTAAGAGGGTATGTATGTGATCTGCGTGTATGTCTTTCATGTCCAGGAACTTTCCTGCAGCGGCAACTATTTCCTTAATTTTGTCACTTTTCTTTTTCATCTGAACGGTGACATTTACAATATGGCAAATAAATGCAATAAAATTTTCTTTTTTCACCATCATTGAACTTTCATCAATTTTACATTTATGTGAGCATTCAACATGTTCAACTGTTGAGGCAATGGGCTGTTTCTGTCTGCTCTGTGTGTTATTGTCATTCTGGTCTATTGTTTTTAGGGATATTTCTCCAGTTCTCATGAGTTTAGTATCTACAGTTCTTACCTTCTTCAAGGCTTCAGCATAAGATAGTTTCTCTGTTATTTTAACTCTCTGTACTTCCCTTGCTTCTTTTTGCACTACGCATCCACCATAAGCGGCACTATGCTCACCTCCACAGTTGCAGCACTTCACCTTCGCATCCTTTTCACACTTCCCGTACTCATGTGGTCCACCACACCTAGCACATCTTAACTTACCCTTACATTCCTTAGCAACATGTCCTATTCTTTGGCATAAAAAGCATCTGAGAGGATTTGGAATATAAGTCCTTACTCTGAAATTTATGTAACCAATCTGAACTGATTCTGGCATTACATTCTCAAACTGCAATATTACTGCCATGGTGTCTTTCAATGTTCCATCTCTTTTAGTTTTTATCCTAGTTGCTTCTGTAATTTTCCCTCCTCTGAGTTCCTTTTTGAGTTCATCCATCGTTATGTCAAGTTGGACTCCTGTTATCACCCCCTTCAGCTTTGCAAATGTTCCAGGTCTGTATGCTTTGATTGTTTCACCTGCTAGTGTTGTCATTTTAACTATTTTTTCTTGTTGTTGTTTGTTCTCTGCGTGAACAAGTATTTTTCCATTATTCATGAGTCTGGCTAGTTTAATACTCCCAATTTCTTTCTCAATTGCTTTTGTCAGCTTGATTGGATGCAGCTGAACCCCTTCCTGTTTGAACTCAATCATAACCTTCCATTCAATTTCCTCGTTAATCTGTACTTCCTGTATTTCCTCCTTGTGTTTACTTGTGTTCATTTTAGTCCGTTTGCTGATATC
>JBBPBX010077853.1:0-16770 GCA_038048925.1 Garcialebias charrua | reverse complement strand
GCAGCTCCAAGCCGGTCCCAGGACCAGAACCTCCAGAGGCCATCTGCGGCGGGGGGGGGGGGAAGGAGGAGGGGAGCCCCATCTGCAGGAACTGCAACAAATCAGTGGGGGAGACCGGCCGTGTGACAGCCCTCTTGCATCTGCGAAACTGCCCTGTGCATGGCTGCTCAGAGAAGGTTTCTGGCTCCCTGACTTTAACACTCACAAATGCAATAAATGAGAATAAAAATGAAAAGAAAAAAAATCTGTCCCTGTTGCCTTGTTTGCGTGTATACCGTACCTACCGGATTACAGGTCGCAAGCCACGAAAAAAAGAGAAAAGAAAACAAAAAATAATAAAAAGAAAAGAAAGTTATCTTAAAAGAATGGGTGCGACCTATACAGTGGAAAATACGGTAATCGACTTTAACCGGGAAGGGGAAGAAAAATGTGACTCTGACAGCGAACACAGTCTCGGCTGCGAACTTAAATCACACGCACGACGACTTGTGAACCCGGAGCGGCAACCCACTCATACGGCAAAACCGTGCATCGGATGAAAGCCCTGTGACTCAACGGCGACAGATGCCCGGAGTTCACGATGAGGCCTCGACTACACAGTTTCCCGGAGTCCAAAGAAAACGTGTCACCCAGCCGACAGGCCGGAGCGCAGAAGTAGGATGTGGGGGAAAGGGCAAACTTAAGGCACCGTAAATTATCCCTACGCGTGTGTGGAACTTCTGTGCTCTTCACCTTACTTACATGTACAAAAACCGCCCAAAAAAAATGCACATTCAAATGAAATACCAACAGTAGTTCACGTTTTTTTTCTTTTTTACTCTTAGCTGCTAACATTATAAACCACTGGCCACCTGGAGACAAACAGCCCTCAGTCAACAAATAATTTAGTGTGTCCAAACGCAGACGTTTTGTGTAAGAGGGGTCCTGCTCACCTCTGTGAATCACCGGTTGTTGACTGCGCGCGTGCTCGTCTCTGTCGGCGGTGGGGGGGGGGGAACCCTCCAAATCATCTCTCGTTTCAGACGAAACTGCAAACCTCTCCACGTCGGTGGTCACCAAATTGTTGCGAATTCAAAAGGTTGAAGGAAGCTCTGAAACGAATGTGCAAATTTTATGTAGGTTTATTGTACATATAAGAATAAACCTTACAGCAGACAACAGACCTGACTCCAGCACAAGTCCACACACACTCTTCAAAGGCAGGGCCACGGTTATAAAAACCCCGGATGTCGTCACCGCCTCCTTGGACCCTGGGACCTCCTTGGACTGCTTCAGGACCGCCCTAGAACCACCTACACTACCACGTGACCCTCCTTTCTGTCAACAATCTATCAGCTTCAATGTAAACATCAAATGTTATGTCTGTGTATGTGCAGGCGTGTAATTGTTCCCTAGTGAAAACAAAGCCCGAGAGAAAAACGTTCTGCCTAGTGTCACATTTCACATTATAAGGCAGAATTAAGTGAATACAAATAATGGAGCATAGTGGGTGTAATGTAATACTGATAGAAATATATTTCACCGCCAACCTTCCGATCGGGGGACGACTGCCATTACCACTACGCCACGGCCGCCCTATTATGTTCATAGAATTGTCCGAAAGATGGGCAGTGTACATTGCTGCTGCTATAATAGTGCGGCCCTTTATTCTTTATCAGAATACTTTTAGACAGAAAAAGGTAAGAGCCATGAGGATGGATAGTGGTATTACAAAAAAGATCTCTTCACATCTTGTCCTATCAGAACATGATTTGAGACAACAAAAAACTATTACCAGCAAGCACATTTATAAACACGATTACAAATGCCTTTGACATCAAGACATTGAGAATTGCCCATGAGCACTTTCAGATTAGCCTGGTTAAAACCAGACCCTTGTCCTTCACTTCGCTTCGTACTAGGGTCTGGGACTTCTCCCATAGACAACGATTTCTCCGGTAGATTTTTGACCGGACCAATCAGAGAACAGAAGGCGGAGTTTTGTTAGTTTAGCCTGGCGAGGTCCAGGCTATCAGATAAATAGCTCAGAAACCACTCGGTGGATATTTTTTCTGCTACCAGTGTGTAATTATATGGCTCTAATTTACTGACTGTTGGCCTGGATGAAACATTTGAGATAAAATTCGATTTTTTATAATTTATTTTCGTAGCGCACCCGAGGCTGTTTGGAAAATGTCAAACCGAAACAATTTAAATCCAGCAGATTTGACCATTTCGTGAATTGATTTAGGAACTGTTAAGCTCAGGAACACTTCTGATATAACGTCAGCTAAGAAATATATTTTTTCTCAGCAAAGAAATAATAGTTTTTTACCTTGTTTTCTTGAAAATTCCTTCGTGGCGGCAGCCATTTTAACTGACGACGTCAGTCGACGTCGTTCAAAACTCCGCCTTCTGTTCTCTGATTGGTCCGGTCAAAAATCTACCGGAGAAATCGTTGTCTATGGGAGAAGTCCCAGACCCTAGTACGAAGCGAAGTGAAGGACAAGGGTCTGGTTTTAACCAGGCTACTTTCAGATAAGCCAAAATCCTGATGTTGATGTTCAGCCAGCAGTTCTGATAAGCCTGCACAGAAGTTCTCAGGGGGAGGGTTTTTTGCAATAGACAAAGCTTTGTCCCTAGTTACCCATGTCCCAGGAGAAATATGATAGTCGGCTCATATCTGAAGCCAAACGGGGAAGTCAGATTCAGATAAGCCACAATAGTTGATTTTCTTCAGGCAGACTGTTTTGTTTCTTGTCTGCCTTGAGTCCTTCTGTAACTTTTCCGGTCCAAAATGGCCAGATTTATGGGTAATTCACTCCACTGATCCGTGTTATGAGCCTTCCTCAAGGTCAATCCCAAAATGCTGGCACGTCCTAGAAGCCACAAGAGGCCTGCAATTCTAACAAATTGCCTCCATCTTATGGTTTAGCTCATAAATCAGCTGATTTTGAGTACCATAAAAATCGGCGTATAACACGCAGTTTTTTTACTCATTTGAATGTCCTACGTGTTATACGCCGAATAATATACGCCGCACTGTTAGCTGTGTTGTTGTTAGCTGTTTTTTTTAGCAAGATAACTCATAAACCACACCGCAGATTTTTTTGAAACTTACAGAGTGTAATTATTTGGTGGTCATTTACAAACTGTTAGCTGCAGAAGATTTTCAGAGCTAAAAAAATCGATCTTTTAGCTTTGTTAGCTTTGTTAGCAGTTAGCTAATGTGAACAGATACCTACTGTTTAGATAAACAGCTCTTAAACCACTCGACAAATGTTTTTTAGGCTTACAGAGTGTAATTATATGGGGTTTAATGTACAAACTGTTGACTTGTATAAGACATTTGAGATAAAATTCGATTTATTTATAATTTATTTTCGTAGCGCACAAGACTGTTTGGAAGAAGTCAAACCGAAACAATTTAAATCTAGCAGATTTGACAATTTCGTGAATTGATTAAGGAACGGTTAAGCTCAGGAACCCTTGTGCTATAATGTCAGCTAAGAAATATAATTTTTCTCAGCAAATAAATAATTGTTTTTACCGTGTTATCTTGTAAAGTCCTCCGTGCTGGCTCGCTTCTGTGGCCGCCATTTTCAGCAGGGAAAATGAGGCGCTGACGCGTCGCGTAGCGGTGACGCATAATAGATGCGTCTTATAGGGCGGAGCGTGTTATTTATGGATTTTTCCAATTTATTTACAATAATTGGACAAAGCGGGTTATACACAGGAGCGTGTTGTACACCGATTTTTACGGTACTCTGAGCATGAACTAAGTAAGTAAGTAAGTAAACTTTATTTATATAGCACCTTTCACAGATATAAAATCACAAAGTGCTTTACAAAAGAAATACACATAATAAAATCATACTAAAATCATACACTCTTAAAACATGCTGTACAAAAAGATTACACATGATAAACTCTAAAATCGATAAGTACAATTAACCATAAGCCTGTTTGAAAAGATAAGTCTTAAAGACTGTGTAAAGTGAAATTAAATGTGTGTTTTGAGTTTGTCAGATGGCATAAATATGTGTTATTAATCACCCATATAAATCTGACTGATTAAAAACATTGTTTTCCTTATAAAATTAAGTCTCAAAAATAATGAAAAATCATAATTGTGCCCTGGTCTGAAATGCTGGGGGCGTGTCAGCGTGTGGACGTGGTTTCAGCGCAGTACTGCCCCCGTGTCCTGCCCCCTGAAGATGTTCGCGAAGGCTAGCAGCCTTAAGCTAGATTCAGACTCGACGCGTCGCGCAGCGCGCGAGGGTGCGCGCTCCAAAAGTGACGCAATTTCACAGTCCCCGCCCCTGCGCGTTGGCCCTGCGCGTGGGATTAGCGCGTGTCGTGCACCTCTGAATTTTTGAAACTCCGCAAGCCTATGCGCGCGCCGTGGGCGCTACGATTTGATTGACAGGTCCCCACCGACAGCCTTCACCCTCTTCACGCCGGAGCCTGCAGCTGTTTGCGCCGCTGTGGTCGTGGAGACGGCGTCGCGACGCATGGAGGAATGTTTTGTGACACAAATGTATTAAATTCTCCTTCATTCCTGATCTGGAGTCGGACTTTTCTTTTGTTTTTTTCGCCAAAAGTCACGTGATCGCTTTCTCCTCCGCTGACTCCATGCATTAAAACCGCAAATAAAGACAACAGTTCAGCACGCGAGCGGAAAAGCTATTTGTTTTTGTTGTGTGATTTCAAACAGTTCTTCTTCTACGGTAGATTTCTTCTTCTACACCTTTCTTGCAACATATGCACAGGTTTTAGAGGGTACTGCCACCTGCTGGTCTGTAAAAGAACAGCACTTTGCCATGCCCCGCCGTGCAACAATTATAAACACAGAGGCGACACTGTAAACGTATTTCGCCGCACGGACAGTGCACGCGCGGCGCGCGCGCTCCAGCCTGCGGACCAAAGCGCGAGTCTAACTCAGCCTTAATTGGAGTTCTCCAGCCCTACTCATTTGAACCTCCAGATAAAAATATAGGAAACCAAAGAGGTCAGTAACTGTGTTTCCATCCATTTTCATTTCGAATTTTGAGCTAATTTTTGAAATCTCGCAAATATGTAAATACAAATTAATGCGAAGCAGAAGTGTTTCCATCTACTGGCTTGTAGCGCATCTACCAAGCCACGCACAGCGTCATTACGTCAGACGTCAGCACTGCGCATGTCTACAGTAAACAGGAAGTAGCGGTTGAAAACAGAACCCGGCCACACATCTCGTCAAAATGGAGAGAATATTTCAGGTACGTGTTGCTATCGGGCAAGTTGTATTTATTCTGTCATGCCAACTAGTTTTAGCGATGTTACATGTTGTCCGGAGCGGAAACAGCTGAACGTCACGT
The DNA here is from genome assembly GCA_038048925.1 of Garcialebias charrua. Lineage (NCBI taxonomy): Eukaryota > Metazoa > Chordata > Actinopteri > Cyprinodontiformes > Rivulidae > Garcialebias > Garcialebias charrua. The sequence continues at coordinate 11,431 of JBBPBX010077853.1, read as the reverse complement.
GACGTGAATGTTCGCTACGGCAGAACTGAGTCGGAAAATCTGTTTCCATCTGTCGTTTTGCGCATCTGCTCATTTTCGAAGATCCCAAAAACCACCTCAAGCGAGCGTATAAACTTTTTGGCGAATTTGAGGGGGACGTGAGGTCCACTCTGTGTGTCTGCGGCTGACAGCAGCAGAGATCAAGTAAATAAAATAAATAAAATAAAGTCACCAAGCGGGTGCCCTGACCATTGCGACATCCAGGGAAGATGCAGGAACGAGGCATAATTGATTAGCTAGCTAACAATGAACAAAATATCTATGCTATTGCTATCTGATGCTATCTGCGATTCGCGAGTGAATGGCTCCACCGATGCGAAGAACTAATTTATACGGCTGGAGCTGCAGGGGGTGGGGCTTTAGACCGCGTGACGAAACGCGGTCACATTTAAACCACGCCTAAAAAATCCTGAAGCAGACATATCTTTAAACAAAGTTTGATCTATAACTCCAAAATTAATTGAGCTACAATTTTGAGACTTTTTACTCATTTACAAGATTACAATTATGACATTTATAATGTTTATTGAAGAAAATATTTAAATTCACTTTACACGGTCTTTAAGACTTCTTTTAAATGCATCAGTTGACATTGTTAGAGGGAGAGCGTTCCAGAGCCTTGGAGCCACCACTTGAAATGCTCTATCACCACGGGTTTTAAAATGGGTTCTAGTGACCGACGGCAGTAGCTGATTAGAAGACCTCAGATTTCTAGATTGACAAAGAGGCTTCGAAAACATATTTGGGAGTCTCACCATGGAGTGCTTTAAAAGTTAAAACCAAAATTTTAAAATGAACCCTAAAATAAATCGGAAGCCAGTGGAGAGAGTACAGAACAGGAGTAATATGATCCGTTCTGCGGGTTCCAGTCAAAAGTCTGGCTGCAGCGTTCTGAACAGACTGAAGAGAAGCCATGGTGGATTTACTTATCCCTACTAAAAGGCCGTTACAATAATCCAACCGAGAAGAAATAAAAGCATGGACAACCATTTCTAATTCTGTCTTAGATAAAATAGCTCGCAACTTTGAAATGTTCCTTAAATTATAAAAACAGTTGCGAACTAACAGTTTACAATGACTGTCCATTGACAGAGAACTGTCAAAGAGAACACCCAGATATCTAAACCTTCACACAAACTCAGAAGCTTTACCATGGCCGAAACTACTGCCGATGTATTCTTCAAAAGCTGATAAAAACAGAGCTCCGCAGATGCCAAAGAGCATGCTGGTGAAGATTCTCAGTCGTCCAGGACATGATAAAATCAAAAAAGGCGTTCAATACAAGATCAACTGGACTTTACTGTATTTGTTACAGAAGACGTTTCGTCCAGTTGATCTTGTATTGAACGCCTTTTTTGATGCCAAAGAGCAGAAACCCTGGTATCATTAATCCAAATACATAAACGTCTTCAGTGTCCTCCTGAGACAGAACTAAGAGACACATCAACTGCCAAACTCTCCACGGATCTCTGATGTGCCCTGCAGCGTGAGTCTCAGCCAGACAAGAGGGTTCTCCAGGACCCTGTCATTTAGTTAAAAAGATTTGGGGAGATGTATACCAGGAGTTCCAAGACACACTGAGAGCAAAAGCAGGAAGAAGAGGAGAACAGGGGGAGGGAGAGCAGCGGTGTCCATCTTGAGTAAGAGCCAGAGTAGAAAGACCACCAGTGGATTAAATAAAGTTCACTTGCTGTCAATAGTCTCCTCGTTTACAGTTTTTGGTTTTTGATCCTGGCATATGTATAAGAAAACAAGAGCATCAACATGAGCAGGATGAAGGCTTGCCTGTTTTCACATAATGGTATTCCCAGCAAGAAAGAACATTCTCTCAGTGGAAGTGCTGGTTGCCGGAACAGCTAAATACATTCTGCTGAGTTTTGCCAAACAGGGAAATATGTCCTCATTGTTGGCCCACCACTGCAGCAGTTTTGCCATGATGGACATCTGTAGTAACGAAAAAAATCACTGATTTCTTCGGCAGCAGTGGAGCAGTGTGCTGATCTCCTGTTCTCCTGTCACTCTGGAAATGTGGCCCAAAAAATTGCACAAAATATTACTTGAGTCTGGCTTTTTTCCTGGTCACCGGCTCACTCTGATTATTGGGCATATCCTCCTTCTCAGCTGATCATGTGACACAATCCTGCGACTGTGACTAGCTTCCCACCTGGTACAAAGTAATTTTACTTTTTTTTTTTTATTGGAGTAAATAAAAAGGAGTTTGTTTGGTTAACACAACTGTACTGTGTACAGTACAAGTAAGACTTTTTACAAAAAGACGTCAATTTCGAGCAAGAAAGTCTCCCTCTGGGGACTGCATTGTGATACACCTGCTTAGTAACATTGTCTTGCAACAAAAAGGTCACAGATTCAAAAATCAGATGGGACCTTTCAAAGTTCGAACGGCTTCAGTGTGCACGTGGGTTTTCTCCCACAAGCCAAAATTATGCAAGCTAGTTTAACTGGCTATGCATGGTTGTATTCCCCATGTGACCCAGTGATAAACTAGTAATCTGTCCAGGGTGTTCTTCACCTCTCAGATGTTGACTTCTGGCTACTGGCTTCAGCTCCCATCCCATGAAAAGAATCAAGCAGAAAATGGTTGTATGAATGAATTGTTTGTATGAACTTATAAATTAGTTGACTGAGTCAGTGCTGTGGTAACTCTACCAGCAGCAGCCGGGTTAACTGATCACTTGGAATACAGTATTCCACATCCCTCTTCTGTCACAATTTGTGTGTTTCGTTTTTTTATCCTTTGTTAAGGACTTGGTTTCCTTTTGATTAATACAAGTTTGGGGATTTTGGTTATTTTGATTATTATTTTGGTTTGCTGTATCATCGTTGCCATTAGTCCTCCATAATCCTTGTTTTCAGCTTCCTACGATCCACCATTATTCCATTAGTAATCAGCACAACAGCTGGCATTAAGTAATCCCACCAGGACAAGTACACCTCCTCTGTTCTAGGTCAAATTATTTGATGAACCCTATTTCACACTGGATGACAACTCTGCCTCATGATGCTCCATGACCCACACCACCTATTAGAATGTGATTGGATTGTGACTACAAATCTGTAACCTTTAGGCTTTAGGATAAGATCTGGGATCCAAGAGTCTGTTCTGATTCAAATTCTGAAGGATCAAACCATGCAAAGCATGTGAGCACGATATCATGAAAACACTGTCACTAGAACCCCTGTGCTCCAGTGAGGACCCCAGTACGCTGCCAGAACAATGAAAAACATCCACAAGTTGTCTATAGAGACTATACTGTACTCAAAACCAAAATGGACATATCATGTGGAACAGGGACCACAGTGTCTTATGTAATGTGTTCCAAAAACCCTTAAAAAAATCTGCAAAGACCATCCACATTCTGGCTGATTTTATACACTGTAGTGTAGTGATGCCATCATCCATTGTGAAAGGGGATCTTGCTTTATGCAAATTGTTGATTGTATAGTCTGTATTTTCTTTAATAAATTATTTATTATTTATTTGAATGAATGAGTGATTAATAGGCTTCTGCAGAACTTGAGGGCAAGCTGGTGAGCAGGGAAACAACTACAACTTGCAGAGTAGTGACCTGAGAACCAGGATTGGATACTGCTGGTCCAGTTTCTTCCTGAGTGTGCCTCTTTCCTGCTTGCATTTGGATCTCACTTCTGCTCTCCCTCCACCTCTTCTGACCCCTTCAGAAGCCTTCAATAACCTTTTAAAACCAGTGAGGAAAATGTGTCTGGCAGGTTCTTCTGGTGGGAGAAGCTGTGTATTTAAAAGTTATGGGAGATGAGGAACATGTTCCAAAAACAAGGGGGTTCCACTCAGAGCAGTCCTCTACAAACTAAACAAGAATGTGAGTTATGTGATTCTTTTTGGGTTTGTTGAGACTGACACTGGGAAGTAATATATATCAGACCACCCAGATGGAATACCAACTTCTACTTTAAATTAGAAAATAATGGCATACGCAAACAATGTGGGCTTGTAGTTTTGCCGGTACTGTATACAGTATAACATTTTCTGAAACTTAAAATTGTTAAAAGTATCAAGTATTCTTCATAAGAGGAAACTACAGAGAAATTATGAACACAAAGTATTTAAAAGAAATCACTTCAAGGAATGTCTTTGGAAATGTATGCTATGTGTAAACTCATCAGGTATTGATATTGCAGCTATGCGATTTATGAAAGTATCCTTAGAGACCTTGCCAAATATAAACAACCTGAAACACACGTCTGTCAATCCAGCCAGCAGCAGCAGCCATCAGGGCCTATCTAGTTACTGTGCTGAATGAGAAAATAAATAGCTGGCGGTACAAAGTTCCTGTTCAGGCTGACTCAAGAAAACCACCATCTTCTGTTTCAGCCTGTAGGTGAGCGGGCTTGAGCAAAAAGTGGGCTAATAAATTCAACACCACATTCCCAGAGGTGTCTAGGATTTGATGATCCTAATTAATGGTACGTTTGACCTTCTAGATGGATTCTTGGTTTGGGCCTGGAGCTCTCTGCCTCCAGAGGGCTGTTTTAAGAGCTTAGGAGACACACTGGGCTTTGCCTCCCTGACCCAACTGAAGGCTGCAAGCTGGCAAATGTGCAGAAAAAGGTTTTCTCAAGTAGTGATCTGCAAAACTCAAGCCTCATCATTCACCTGGCTAATTGTGGGGTTCAAGGCAAAGAGTAGAGCATTCAGACTGAGGAAAAGTGACCTCTGAAGATGCTAGTAAAACTTAGGTTTGCAGAACAATATTGGGAAAACTGTGATTGGTAATCCCCAAAGGTGGGCGCCAGACCGCTAGGGAGCGCTAAAGCGCTAATCCGCTTATAGCGGACCTAAACAATTTGTTAGCGCTATAGCGGATTGACTAACTTTTATAATTCATAAGCGGATTTGCGCTATTTTTATTTAAAATGCAGTACCGCTAATAACTAATTATCTATCAGTAAAAACGAAAAAACTTATTTACGGGCTCTTAAATCAACCGGACGACTGCTCACAGACCATATCCTGTCAGCGCCGGATGTGGTCCGTGAAAAAAAGCGGTCCCCGCCCTAAGGGGGGCTAGAGAGAGCGCTCTCTCTATAGCAGTTAGCAGCCAGTGTGTTACTCTGCAGCCTTATTGCTTGTTTTCGAAGAGTCAGACGAAGAGTTTTTAACATGGAGGGTGAACTTATGGATGTTTCTCAGCGGCCTACGCGACGCGTCAGCGCCTCATTTGCCCTGTTCAAAATGGCGACGGCCACAGAAGCAAAGGACTTTACAACAAAACACGGTAAAAACAATTATTTCTTTGCTGAGAAAAAATATATTTCTTAGCTGACTTTATAGCACAAGGTTTTTCTGAGCTTAACCGTTTCACGAAATGGTCAAATCTGCTGGATTTAAAAAAGTAGTTTGCCATTTGCCCTGTTCAAAATGGCGACGGCCACAGAAGCGTAGGACTTTACAACAAAACACGGTAAAAACAATTATTTCTTTGCTGAGAAAAAATATATTTCTTAGCTGACTTTATAGCACAAGGTTTTTCTGAGCTTAACCGTTTCACGAAATGGTCAAATCTGCTGGATTAAAAAAAGTAGTTCGCCATTTGCACGTTAGCGCGTTAGCATTAGCTTCCGCTAGCTTTGCTAATACATAAGCGCTTTTGAAATTGCGGACCTAAATAAATTAATAAGCGCTTTAGAAATAGCGGAACTAATTTTTGGATTAGCGTTGCCCAGCACTGGTAATCCCACATTCCTCTTTTTGTCCCCCACTGTGGAGAGGGGAAGAGGGGACATGGAAATACCAGGTCTGTCTTGTGAGCTTAAAAATAAGTGAGGTATCGACTTCCATTTCGGTGTGTTGCTGCATTTAGGTGTAAAAAAGGTCATTATTGAAAATTTGGTTGCTACATCAAAATCAGAAATGGTGACCACCATATATTGTAACAGAACGTAGTAAAAATAAGCCTCAAATGATAAAATAAAACTAAACTTTTTTTCTAAAATGCATATTTGAACCTACAGTAAAGGAAATGCCACACAAATCAACCCAACCTGGAAAGAATGATCTGAAGTGTTTTTATTGTATTTTATTTTATTTTCATTTTAGTCAGGAAAATGTCTAATTTGTTTACTTGGAGAGGTGTGGCTTAAAAATCTTACTGCAGCCAGCCACCAGGGAGTGTTCATTCTTTGTGGCTTCAATTTCTGGCTTCTGGTCCAGTCTCTAGTTAAAATAAACCCTGATGGTCTGGAGTATACAGGTGTGTGTTAACACCTGTAACTTACTCATTGTACAGTGAGAAAACTAATTAGAAAGTGAATTATGGGCGCGACTTCCGACACGGACCGTAACCAGTATTTGTTTATGTGAAAACAGTACGAGCTATTGTAGTTTCTCCAAACATTATGGATTTAATTTAAATATACGGACACCACCTGTCAGAGCTCAAACAGGACAACATATTCATGATGAAATGGCCGTAGATTACATCTACTAGCATATTTAGCTACTTTATTGTTTGACTCAGTTGCTTCCAACAGTGAAGCTATATTCATAATCTGTAAAGCTTTGAGGTGTATTAGTATCTACACAGTAATAAGATCGGTTGTGTTTTGTTAAAAGAGGTGGGACACAATCTTATTCACCTTGGCAAAGTGGTAATGGCAGTCTACCCCCGATCGGAAGGTTGGAGGTTCGAATCCCGCGTCCGCCCACCATGTGTCGTTGTGTCCCTGGGCAAGACACTTAACCCCGAGTTGCTCCCGGTAGGTCTGGATGGCGCCTTGCAAGGCAGGCTACCACTACCAGTGTATGAATGTCTGAATGAATGGGTGGATGGCTGGTATTGTAAAGCGCTTTGGGGCTCCTCACAGGGGGCTGGAAAGCGCTATATAAATAAGCTCCATTTAAAGCAGACATAGAGCCCTGCTAAAGCCTTAGAGTCCTCCATCACAGAGCTTGGGTTAATTGCAGAGAAAATCATAATACCAAAGATGAAAAAAATACTATAATTCTGTGCCTTCATACTTGAAATCATTCCTAATATTCTCGTCACTGTTTCCAATCCTTCTGAGGGCCTAGCATCTCTTCTCCGGTGGTTTTATTGTAGTCCAGCCACAAAGTAGGATGCAGGTTTTCCTCTGTCGGCCGTTTGTCAACAAAATAAAATGAGCTCACGTACAGTGTTTTGGGTGGTCTCTTCAAGTTCATATTTTTCAGCCACATTCTTCTTAATTCCTCGTGGTAAATGGTAATTTACTCATTACTCATAATTCCTCATCTGTAGGTAGATGATGGAAACTATACCCCTTTTCACAGGAACACTTTTTTAGTTTTGGGTCCATGTTCAAAACTCTGTTGTTGTAGCAGTTTGGTCTGGTTGTTGTTGTTGCAGCCGTGAACACAACAGGTACCTGAATTCAGCACGGCTATTTTAGTCAATTTTATGGTTGTTAAGTAAATGTCAACAAAACCAAAACAGCATTTTATCTGTTAAACTGACTGTAAATTACTTAAAAAATATATTTAAAAAACGCAGTCCATGCTCCACTGGTTTGACAATGCTCACTGCTGTTCCCATAATCATTTATACAGTAGAGCCCCCAGGACTAAGGTGGATGAATAAAGAGATTAATCTCAGACCATCCAGATCTTTGTTAGCTGGTAAATGTTTTAATTCAATTCGGTTCAGTTTATTTATATAGCATCAAGTCAGAGCACAAGTTGACAGGACATAAAGAGAAAGGCTGAACAAGCCTGAACTGCTTAAGAACGCCTCGTCTCTGCATAAAGGATTCAGCAGCACGAGTTTGGTTTGAAAATTTGCATCTGAATGAACCACAAAACTTTTGGCACAATCTCTTTGGATAGTTGAAACCAAAGCAGAGATGTTTACCCACAATGTACCACAGCAAGTTTGACAACAACAAAAAAAGCTATCACTGAATATCAGCACAAACACGTCATGTCAGTCAACTCTGACAGTGGAGATGTAATGATTGGGTTTGCGTTACAGCAGCAGGACCTGAACACCTTGCAGTCATGCAGTTGACCATGAACTCCCCTGAAACCATCTGTGTGACAGCTGAAGATCGGACCAAACTGGGTCATGATGAACAGAACAATGATCCCAAACACAACTGCAAAAAACAGAATGGATGAAAAAGAAAAGAGTTGGGGTGTTGCTAACCCTAACCCTAACCCTAACCCTAACCTGATCAAAATGCAGGGGTGAGACCCTGAGGGATGTGTGAGCTTCTCAAACCTCAATAAACTGAAGTGACAGAGATCTTCCTGCTGAAGAAGGTTCTACAAGCTGCTGGATCATGAGGAGGACTTACACACTGCTTCTCCATGTTGGCATTCTTTTTGTTAAACAAATACTGACACAGTGGAATCTGTTGTGTGTGTTTTTAACTTGAGTAATACCTGATACAAACCAGATTTCATTATGTCCTGAATGCAAACCTGTAGAAAGGCTTGAACTTTTCTTTTTTCCCATGACTGTACACGAGAAACATGAAGTCACTGCCGTCCTGAGGCAAAAACACCCACGCGTTGTTCCACTCTGATTTCTAAAACTCTGTATCAACAACAACACAACGTCCTCCGTGTGACTTTAATCTGGACGAGGCTACACCTCAGCGGTGGTCCCCCTTCGAGGGACGTTTATTATACATCGCTGAACAGAGGGATCTGGCGGGGGAAAGTGTTGCTCTTAGCTTCGGTGAGTGAGCTCAGGTTCTAAGGGTCAAGGCCGTCCATCCTTTAACTAATGCAAACATGTCACCAGCAGCTAACAGGTCTCAGACATTTCTGTAACGCAGGGTGAGCTGTTTTGTGTAGAAACTGATGCAGAAATTCAAGTTTTTTTTTTCATTTCCCCCCTGAGAATGCAGGACCGAGTCCCATCAGTGTTTGGGCTGAATGCAAGTGACAGCTTTTAGGCAAAGAAACATGTTAACAGAGACGTAGGGAGCCTCTGTGCACAGTTTCAGATGTTATCGAGGCATGTTACACAGGAAAAGAGTGACAGATGTTTCAGATTGGACCCAGAGCAAAATACTCCCTTTGAAAACATATTTTCTTCCCTCGTGACCTCTTCCTCCCTCTCCGTTCTCTGTCTTCATTTTTCATCCTCTTTGACCTCCCTGCAATCAGACTGAGCCCCCTCTGCTGCGTTTCAAATCTGACATTGTGAATAAAACAAGATCTTTGTGAAGTTATTTATGATGTTTGAAATACCAGATCATCACATCACATTTATTTAGTGCTAATAATCTCCTCGGGGGAGAGAGTTCTGAGCTCCGACAGTGAGCAGCATGGAGATGCTGCTGCTGCTGGTGGGAGGGGGGAGACTAAAGATAAAGTCCATCCAGTCCTGCCGAGGCAGGAAATCAGATCTCTGAGCTCGATCAACAGGAAATTAAAGAGAACAACAAGGTTGAGAGCAAAGCATCTCCAGGCAGATCCTCGCAGTAGCAGATCTCCAGGAAGGACTTCCTCACCGTTTGAAACTGGAGCACACAACGTCCTTTTACATTTACACTTTAAGCACAAGCAAACACGTTTTACTGATTTTTTTAAGACTCATTTTAGTTTTGTATATTTTTTGTTCCTGAAAATATTTTAATACATAACCTCTTCTTATAAGTTTGCCACACAAACCTTATATTGATCATATCATAAAATGTTCCAAGTTTAATTGTTTTCAAGCTTACTGATAACATTTGACAGAACATCACTTCAAAAAATAAGCAGACTATATCTGTAGATATCCATACAACCCTTTACAGCTTGTTATAAATTCATTACATGGGGGGCAACTAAAAATCCAGATCCCACGTTCAAAATGAGTTCTGAACCAGACCCGGCTGTGTAAAAGTAGGCCAACAAACACATTTTACAAACTGGACTTCCAACAATAAAAGACCAAATGACTCTAATTATCATTGCTGAAAGACCCACGTAAAGATTTTATGCAAAGTAAAACACATTGTTTTAATGAGTAAAGACACCCACATATGGAGTTTTACAATCCTCCAGCTGTGAGCAGCTTCAAACTCTGAAAAATGTTGGCATCGCTGATCCAGTTCTAAATTCACATTTCCACTTGGATATTTCATATTACTGAACCATAAATCTAGAAACGCCCTCATTGATTCCACGTATTGATTGAGTTTACCTCTTATGAGTGAAATACAGTACGGCTTGGCTCTGGGAGCTCGTAACGGCGCCAGTGTCTGGAAGTGGATTTACAGTATTTGTGGTGAGCTCGTGGTGATGTCGGGCTGGACCTTACTGTGTGGGTTTGGCTGCACGCCCAGGGGGTGACTGCCCAGCTGGATCCAGCCACCTCAGGCTTAAACATCACTTTCTAACACTTTCATCAGGACCTAATGAGCTGAAACCAACATCAACAACAGCTACATACAGCAATTAGGCCTGTCACAATAACAAATTTTGCTGGGCAATTGTCTCAGAAATTATTGCGATAAACGATAATATTGTTTGAAATTTAATAATAATTGTCAAATTTTAGAAGAAATGTTGATTTGTTTGGAGTGTAGTACCTTTTTTAACCACATGATGGCAGTATAAGACTGTTTGAACCAGAGGATGGATAGTTCTTTAAAAAAAATAGGGTTGAGGGCCCTTGACGTGACATGGCAGACGCTTGTGATTTGAGCTATTTTTTCATACAAAGCTTTTAATTTAAAAAAATCTGTAAACAGGTTCTCAGCTTCTTTTACAGAGAAAAACAACTTTTTACACAAAGGTACGGGTTTCAACGTGAATTTTGGAGATCCACAAGATGGAGGTTTATTCCTGTTAGCTTGGCTCGTATCTTAGCTTCTCAGTTTAGCTGCTTTTAACAATCCAAAAACGAGATTTTGGATTGTTAAAACATATTTTAAAGAGAAAAGAGAAAGGGAGGGGTCATTGAAGAGCACCGGAGTTGAGCCAGCGACCAGTAGAAAGAGAGAGACATGAAGAAACAATAAAGCAGGTAAATAAAAACGAGGTCGATAATTTAATTTAATTCATCATGCAATTACTGTAATTGATTTATTGTTTATCGCGACAGGCCCAACAGCAATAGGACAAATGTTGTTCTGATAGAAATCAACCATTTACTGTACTCTATCTTTCCTAACAGCAGGACGGTGGCCTTCGAAGTCGGAACTCACTAAGGAGTGTGTAACAACTCACATGCCAAATCAACTAGCCCTGAGAAATGGATGGCGCTGGTGCGTCGGACCCACTCCCGGCCATCGCTGGTGACAGGAGCCACGAGGGCTACGCTGCAATGAGTAGGAGGGCTGCCACGGTGAGCGTGGAAGCCTGGGGTGGTGCTGCCGCAGGCACAGATCTTCGTGGTAGTAGCAAATATTCACTTGTGTG
>JBBPBX010077850.1:0-16771 GCA_038048925.1 Garcialebias charrua | reverse complement strand
AGGAGCATTAAGTGTAGAACCACTAGACTGAGGAACAGCTTCTACCCTGAGACTGTTAGACTCATTAACACTGGAAAACCCAGGAAATTCAGACTACTATTATAACTACTGTGAGTTTGTCAAATGACAATTTTAAAGTATTCACCTTCCATTAGGTGTTTGGGCCCCTGGGGCTGGAGGTCTTTGTTTGTGGGTTTGAATAGTAAACATTCCTTCCTTTCTTCTCCAGCATATCACCTCCAGTAGGGCAAAACAAAGGATCACTCCCCCACACTGAGAACCATACTCCCCCCACAAATACCCTCCACATTCCAAAAGCATTGCTTCTTCAGGTGAGAGTTGCTTTCTTACACCAGAGAGAGACTTGAGATATAGCTCTGTACTTTCAAAAATTTGCTGAAAGGAGCATATATATATATATATATATATATATATATATATATATATATATCCCAAGGGTATGTGCTGAGCCCTCTTCTGTTCACTCTGCTCACATATGATTGCACAGCCACACATCCAGGCTGTCATATTGTTAATTTTGCAGATGATACAGCGGTGGTAAGATGCATCACAAACAATGATAAGTCCAGCTACAGACAGGAGGTGGAACATCTGGAGAGCTGGTGCAAAGAGAATAATCTTCACATGAATGTGAAGAAGACAAAGGAGATGATTGTGGACTTCAGAAGGAACAAACACACCCATGCCCCACTGAACATAGGTGGATCTGCGGTGGAGGTGGTCTCCAGCTACAAATACTTGGGTGTACACTTGAATGATAACCTCAGTTGGAGCAACAACACCACCAGCCTGATCAAGAAAGGTCATCAGAGACTCTACTTCCTCAGACGGCTGAGACGAGCTGGTCTGAGCAGCCTAGTTCTCACCTCCTTCTACAGGTGTGCAGTGGAGAGCATCCTGTGCTCCAGCATCAATGTGTGGCATTGAGGCTGCACAGTTGCAGAGAGGAAAGCTGTGCAGAGAGTGGTGAAGGCTGCACAGAAGTCTGTTGGAGTCAGTCTCCCCACCATCACAGACATTTACACCTCCAGATGCAGAAAAAGAGCCACCTGCATCATGAAAGACCTCACTCACCCAGCACACTCACTCTTTGCCCCACTCCCCTCAGGACGGAGGTTGAGGAGCATCAAATGTAGAACCACTAGACTGAGGAACAGCTTCTACCCTGAGGCTGTTAGACTCATGAATAAATAAATAATAAGAATAATCACTGCAAAATATCACATCATGCTGATGCTGATCTGTTTTCTTGTTGCTATGTTCATTTGTGACCATCTGCTCATACAGACTCATGTTCGTGCTGCTGTTTATAATGATGTTTTTCCACTACATTAGAGCTTAAGGTATTACTAGTTGATGTTTTTCTTAGTTAATTCTAGATGTTATTACTGTTTTTCTCTTGCATTTGTTGTTGGATGTAACTGGGACCCCGTGTACATAATCTCGTTTTCATCACATGTACCACATGCGGTGCAAATGACAATAAAGACTCTCTGACTCTGACTCTGACTCTCTGATATACATACCAATGGACGTGATAATGCTAATTCAATCTCGCAAGTCGGGGACCACCTGTACAATCCCGCCACCTTCAGATAAAAGTGGCCAACACAGGTAGTTCTTGACTTGCGGCGGCTTCAACTTACGGCGTTTCAGCTATACGAACCGGCGTAGAAATGGAACTTGTTCGTAAGTTGGGGATCACCTGTACAATCCCCCTTCAGATAAAAGTGACCAATGCAATCCCGCCTTGACCGTGGAATAGGTGACAGGTGACAGGACTTGCAGTCTCCCCTAGCAACTTCATCTGCCATAGCAACTGATCCTGTAGTCTGTGATGTAAATGGCCTCATATACATACCAATGGACGTGATAATGCTCCTTCAAACTGTCATTTTACAGTCTCCCATGGGAGCTATAGGTAAAATATGTACAAGTACATATGTTTGGTAGTCCTAGTGTTAATAAATAAATAATCAGAACAATCACTGTAAAATATCACATCATGTTGCTGCTGATCTGTTTTCATGTTGATCTGTTTTCAAGTTACTGTGTTCATTCGTGCCCATCTGCTCATACAGACTGATGTTCGTGCTGCTGCTTGGAGTAGTGTTTTTCTATGATGTTAGTGCTTAGTGTACAGTAGTTGATGTTTTTCTTAGTTCATATCTTAGATTTTTTTTTTATGGCCTCCCCTTACAGCCATCCTCTCCACACCATTATTACCTCCAAATAATTATTTTAATAACTATCTAGTGGAATTTTTTTTTTAAATAGAAAGAAAGGAAAGACGGAAAGTAAGATTACGAAGTATAAGAAATATACACAAAGAAAGCGCAAGGCAAAAACACCCGACCGCTGTCTGTAAACCTGCAAAGAACATGACAAAACACAACAACAAAATACATATGTATAAATAACTTAGAATATTCATGGCTTTGCAGTAAGTTTCTATAAATATATATACCCATACCTATATGTATATACATACATACATTTACATGCATATGCAGTCACATACACATCTACATATCTATATACAATACCTACATATGCATACATATGCGGGTATGGAGGTTGAGGAGCATCAAATGTAGAACCACTAGACTGAGGAACAGCTTCTACCCTGAGGCTGTTAGACTCATGAATAAATAAATAATAAGAATAAACACTGCAAAATATCACATCATGCTGATGCTGATCTGTTTTCTTGTTGCTGTGTTCATCTGTGACCATCTGCTCATACAGACTCATGTTCGTGCTGCTGTTTATAATGATGTTTTTCCACCACTTTAGGGCTTAGTGTATTACTAGTTGATGTTTCTCTTAGTTAATTCTAGTTGTTATTACTGTTTTTCTCTTGCATTTGTTGTTGGATGTAACTGGGACCCCGTGTACATAATCTCGTTTTCATCACATGTACCACATGCGGTGCAAATGACAATAAAGACTCTCTGACTCTGACTCTGATATGCATCCCTGCATCTATTTGTGTGTGGTTGTGAGCATGCATACGTGAATAAGGCTTCTCTAATAGAACATTCAATAGTGATCATGAAGCATCAGAGACCCGACCCCCAAGACCTGAGCCAGACAGAGGTGGGACCAGAGCCCAAGACCCCAAGAGGGACCCCGAGCACATAGCCCCCCGGGGCCACCCAAACAGGGAGAACCACTCGCTCACCCCCCAGATTGGACCAAAGGGGAGAACCGGAAGAGCCCCACCAGAGACCACACACAATGACCCCCCGGGGCCAACAGCAACAGACTCATAGGCCCCCGCCGGAACCCGATGCACCGATGCAGCCCCAGGTCTAGGCCCCAAGGCCCGGTCACCGAGGACGCACACCCCCTAGGCCCAGGCCCAACAGGACCAGAGGACCGGAGCCCCACCAGGTAGCCACCAGGCCGAACATGTCCAAGCGCCCAGCCCCCGACACCGAGGACCCCCAAGCACGCCGGCAGGCAAAGGCACACCCCACTAGGGGGATGCGTTCCAGGGGAGCCACACCAAGCAACCCCAGCTGTATCAAAGAGCGGGCAGTCTAAGTCCCAGCCTGACAAATAGCCATTCATACACAGACACAATCATACATTCCCACCCTCATCCTCACTCACTCAAAGACATACAATAACGACATATTCCCGATACGCACTCTATACCCCCCAGGTCCAAGACATGTACCTGCCCCATACATGAGGCAGCCCACGCCCAAACCCAGGAGGTAGACCCATTCATTCTGGGGTGGAGAGGAGCCGACATCCAAGATCCGACCCAGCCCGTGCCCAGCCGAAGAGACAACCCCCCACACATACACAGAGAGGCCACGCCCCGACCACTCCCACACACCGCCAACAACCAAGCGCACACCCCAGCCCACTGCCTGCCAGGCCCCGGCAGCCGCCCCTGCCAGCGGGCCAACCACGGCACCCAGGAGCCGAGCTCAGGGAGTCCGAACAGCCCTAGTGAGGCACAGTGCCAGCCCCGCCCCGGCAACCCCCAGGCCCCGAACCCCCCCACAGTCCAGGACAACACCCGATGACCTGCCCTTCTACCGGACCCCACCCCCAGAATGGCAGCCAGGAAACCAGGGGGACAGCAAGAGAGAGAACACCCCTGCCCCCAGATGTGCTGTTGATGTGTGTTGTCATCCATCCATCCATCCATCTTCTTCCGCTTATCCGGGGTCGGGTCGCGGGGGTAGCAGCCTAAGTAGGGAGGCCCAGACTTCCCTCTCCCCAGCCACTTGGAGCAGCTCCTCCGGGGGAATCCCAAGGCGTTCCCAGGCCAGCCGAGAAACATAGTCCCTCCAGCGCGTCCTGGGTCTTCCTCTGGGTCTCCTCCCGGTGGGACATGCCCGGAACACCTCACCAGGGAGGCGTCCAGGAGGCATCCTAACCAGATGCCCGAGCCACCTCAACTGGCTCCTCTCGATGTGGAGAAGCAGCGGCTCTACTCCGAGTCCCTCCCGGATGACTGAGCTTCTCACCCTATCTCTAAGGGAGAGTCCAGCCACCCTGCGGAGAAAACTCATTTCAGCCGCTTGTATCCGAGATCTTGTTCTTTCGGTCATAACCCAAAGCTCATGACCATAGATGAGGGTGGGAACGTAGATCGATCGGTAAATTGAGAGCTTTGCCTTTTGACTCAGCTCTCTCTTCACCACGACAGACCGGTACAGCGCCCGCTTCACTGCGGACGCTGCACCTATCCGCCTATCGATCTCACGCTCCAGTTTTCCCTCATTCGTGAACAAGATCCCGAGATACTTAAACTCCTCCACTTGGGGCAGGACCTCCTCCCCGACCCGGAGAGGGCATGCTACCCTTTTCCGGCTCAAGACCATGGCCTCGGATTTGGAGGAACTGATCCTCATCCCGGCCGCATCACACTCGGCTGCAAACCGCTCCAGTGAAAGTTGTAAATCACGAACTGATGAAGCCAGTAGGACCACATCATCTGCAAAAAACAGAGAAGCGATTCTAAGGTCACCAAAACGGATCCTCTCAACACCTTGGCTGCGCCTAGAAATTCTGTCCATAAAAGTTATGAACAGAATCGGTGACAAAGGGCAACCTTGGCGGAGTCCAACTCTCACCGGAAACGAGCCTGACTTACTGCCGGCAATGCGGACCAAGCTCTGACACCGGTCGTACAGGGACCTAACAGCCCTTATCAAAGGGCCTGGTACCCCATACTCCCGGAGTACCCCCCACAGAACCCCCCGAGGGACGCGGTCGAATGCCTTCTCCAAGTCCACAAAGCACATGTAAACTGGTTGGGCAAACTCCCACGCACCCTCCAGGACCCTGTTGAGGGTGTAGAGCTGGTCCAGTGTTCCACGACCAGCACGAAAACCACACTGCTCCTCCTGAATCCGAGGTTCGACTATCCGACGGACCCTCCTCTCCAGAACCCCTGAATAGACCTTACCAGGGAGGCTTAAGAGTGTGATCCCCCTATAGTTGGAACACACCCTACGGTCCCCCTTTTTGAATAGGGGAACCACCACCCCAGTCTGCCAATCCAAGGGAACTGCCCCCGATGTCCACGCAATATTGCAGAGTCGCGTAAGCCAACACAACCCTACAACATCCAGAGCCCTAAGGAACTCCAGGCGAATCTCATCCACCCCCGGAGCCTTGTGTGTTGTTGTAAAGTGCAATTAAAAAAGGAAAGAAGAAGGAGCAGAGGCTGGCATAATGCCAGTTTCCCCTCCAACCCAACTCTAATCCAAATCCTTAAGGCCACAGTATAGCTCTGCGTTCGGCTGAACGCCGCTCTACGTGCGCGTTCTGTGCGCAGGCAGTTCACAGTATAGCTCTGCGTTCGTTCTTGCGTTAATGCTCGCATTTTCGCTCCAAATTCATGACGTCATTTGAGCAGCAGCAGGGCAGAGGGTTTACCTACGGGACAAATTGAGGTTGCTGATTGGTCATTTGCTGACACGCCTACTGAATTGATTGGGTTGACAGGTCGGGTGGGGGAAAAAAAGGCATGAGCTGCAGCCGTAGCAGTGTTCTGTGTTTACATAATAATAAAAAGTTCTAAAAAATAAAATAAAAACAGGGAGCACTGGTCCAGCACACCAGGAAATCTGCAGAAACTCGCGCAGCCACGTTGGACCCGAGTTGAATTCGCTCGTGACAAATTCATTAATTTCTCATCATTTCAGTCATGGAGTCAACGGAGGAGGAAGCGATCACTTGACTTTTGGCAAAAACAAACAAAAGAAAAGGCCAGATCAGGGATGAAGAAGGGGAATTTAATACAT
Source organism: Garcialebias charrua (assembly GCA_038048925.1). Classification (NCBI taxonomy): domain Eukaryota; kingdom Metazoa; phylum Chordata; class Actinopteri; order Cyprinodontiformes; family Rivulidae; genus Garcialebias; species Garcialebias charrua. The sequence goes on along the minus strand of JBBPBX010077850.1, from coordinate 10,475 downwards.
TTGTGTCACATACAAAACAGTCCGGCGCCAGGCAGTTTATTGTGAGACAACGCGCTTGCGTTCGCGGCCGTAAAATTTGAGCTTGGCGCGTTCGTGCCCTCGTTCAAACGCTTGTGCCTCTGCGTTCGAACGGCGTCAAGCGCCGTTCGGCCGATCGCAGAGCTATACTGGGGCCTTTAGTGTCTAAATGCATCATTGGAAGTGAGCACAGGCACAGGGGGCGAGAGTGGTGTCATCCCGCCACCCATAGTGCCCACCCCAAGTTCCTATATGTGAATGTCATGAGGATGTTATGAGTGAATGTCTAGGGTGTATAATAAAATTGAGTCCCAGGTGGCTCTGGTCAACAGATATGTAAAATTGTTGTAGCACACATGAGCGCCAAATCCCTACATGAATGAAATTTGAAAATGAAGAGGGCGGAGGTGCGTGGTAAGAGATGGGGAGAAAAATAACTACAGGATCAAATGCTCTCGCTGGGAGTCAGCTCCCCCACTGACCCAACAGGGCCCCCTAGTTCCCCAAGGTCCACCCAAGGAGTGAGGCCAAAACACCTCTCCGACCGCTAGGCCCATTGAGCTCCAGACCAGATTACTTGTAATCTTGTATCTGATGAAACTGTCTTGTATTGTTCTTTTAAAATGAATGAATAAACATCAAATCAAATCAAACCAGAGAGGGACAGGGCCTGAGGGCCGCTAGCAGCAGGACCAACAGCCCACACACCCCAGAGCCGCCAAGACCCCCACAAACTGCAGTCAACCCGCCAACCAAGAGGACGCCAAACCACACCAGGATGACCTGGCCAAGAGTGCCCACCCATCTGCCAACATAGCCAGGAAGCATCGGGAACTGGCCCCCACCACAAGAAATGGGCCAGCCAGCCGGCCACGCACAGTCCAAGGTCTTCACCAAGGACATCCACCCAGTCCACACCCCCAGAAGAAATACTACACCCACCCCTCATATGAACAACTCTCAGAACACATAGCACACTAGACACCCAGGCTGGGTCAACCTGCCCCCTCCCACGGGCCACTGGTCACGCCCCCAGACACCCAACCCCCCAGCCCATGAACCCGCAACCCACCAGCGAGCCGAAGGCCCCCCGCCCAGAGCCGGGCACCAGAGCTCAAGCCAGCCCAGAGCCCGGCAACCCGCCCGCCAGAGCCCAAGATCCCCGACCCCACCAGGCCCAAGCCCAGGGGCGACACGCCCCCAGAACCCCAAGCCCCCGGCGCCCACCCCGAACCCACTCCAGCACAGTCAGGCCACCGATCGGTGACCCATGACCACTGCCACAGACCACCTGAGGGCCTGCATGCAGCCACCAGCAGACANACGGACGATGAACAAAGTTGACTCTTATTTTTTTTTAAATAAAATACATAGTTGCTTTGCAGTCTCTCAGCTCTCAGAGCATGGATTGAAACATGATGAAAGTCTCCATATTCACAATAGTGTAACTAATTATTTATTTAATTAGAAATAAATAAATAAAATAAAACAACAATGGGGTCTATGTTTTAGACTTTGGATTAACATGAATTAGTGGGCCAATCTATTAACATTTCATACATAAGGTCTGTACTGTTTTCAGTGTATTTCAGAGATTTAAAATATAAATAAAATACAAGATAAAAATGTTAAAAACTGGGAGAAAAACTCCCAAAGTATGTTCAGGAAGTGTTACATCCAATCACAGAGGAGAAGGGACTACAGCCAATCATGTGTCCTGATACAGAGGCCGTCTGGCTCCGCCCACCGAGTGTCAAAAGTCTGAACCGTGAGCGAGAGGGAGAGACAGACAGTAGATACATTTTGCACGCACGGGCATGTAGTTGTCCTCCGAGGGGGCGTGCGCGCGCTTGGATCTCTTTTCTACGCTCGCACTCATCTTAATTACGCGCGGGGGGCTGGTTTGCGCTCGCTCGAGTGTAATTTGCTCCCTCGAGGGATGTATTTGCTCTCGTGAGATCTGTATTTGTTCACGCCCCTTATGTATTTGTCCACGCCCATTTTGCCATCGTCCTGTCTCCATAGAAAGGAGCGGTTCCACTCAAAATGTGCGCCGTGTAAACAGGGCCTTAAGAGGGACTAAAAGGAGAGAACGGTCATTGTTGTGATAACGGGGTCCACAACTGGAAACTGTTAGCTTCCAGTTGACAAGAAGACACTGGACTTCTAAATGTATTGGACCAAATTGAGGAGGTTGTTCTTGCATCACAGGGTCTGCAGAATATCTCAAAAATCCTGAAAGACCTTGTTCAGTGTGTGCAGGCCAATCCGCACACTGCACTGTGCCTTATTGAGAATCAAACTGCAGCTGTGGAGGATTTTGAACACCACATACACTCAGTTGTGTTCTAACCAACTTCCTACACCTAAACAAGTTTTCTTTATTTTTACTTTATTTATTTTTCATCACAATACTGTATTGTTTTATGACACTGAGAAAAAATTGTCTTACATTCATAAATAATGTTCAAAAGGTTTTTTAAACATGCATTTTGCAATAAAAGATTGTTTTGCACCGTAACTGAATTTCTCTCTTAAATTTTTTTAATATACTGTACTGTACTGTAAATGATCATTTTGGATTAATTCACAATCACCATTCATTTTGAACATGTGAATAATTTATTAAATTTTCACATCTTCTTAAACATTTCATACATGTCTGTCACATGGAGCAGGCAGAAAAGTGCTTAATTGAAAATACTGTACTGTAGTCATTATTGACAACTCTGTCAAAAATTACAGACAAATCTGGGTAAGCAGCCCCAAACTCCACCTCTGCCAGGCTTCTGTCTTCTTAATTATGAAATGGGTCCACACCAAAGGTTGACTCTGTTCGCAGTGAAGATCCCAAAGGTGATGTGCATCAGTTGCACAGGGTAACAGGCTTTCTGTAATTTTGGCAGCTGATTGGGTATTCCTCTGCCTAGAAAAAATAAAGTGAAATGAAATTCACTACAAGAAGACATCTGACGATAGAACAATGTTTGTCTTATATTTAGGGGTGCTTGAACAATCAACATGAGAAAACAGCTAATTTAGTCTATTCTTAAACCTCTGGTGACGACTAATTGCTACATTACACAGTGGTAGGATTGCATGTCTATACAAGATTCACGTGATAAATTTAAAGCACAACAGCATATGTTTTTCTTGCGTGCTGCTTCCAGAAAGCAGTACCTTTCTTAAATAAAACACAAACATTCAAGTCAAACTCAGTTTTCAGCATTGAAAAATAATGTGATCTTCAGTTTCTGTTTTATTTAAAATGTAGTTAACTCTTGGCTACTACCTCTTAGTTCAAAAGTGTCAAAAGATGATTAAAGTTGTTGGGAACGTATAATGCAGGTGAAGGATATCTGGTTTTTTTCCTCTTAGTTCAAAAGTGTCAAAAGCCCCTCCATCAGGCAACACACCTCTGTTGTCATCAGCTGTCAATAAAACATGGTCTGCACGCACCTGAAAGAAAGAAAAAAGAGTATCTAAATGGTAAATAAAATTATTTGTTATAAAACCGTGTGGTTTGCCCATAACACACTTGTTTTTTAATTACTTAAAATGTAAAATTTCTGATGTCGTATTCGCCCTACGTGTTATTCCAAATTCCACAACACTTGATGCCAATGATTCAAAACATAAGATTAAAAAACTAAAGGCCTTGTTATACTCAGCAAGACGCCCTGGCGCACGTCTTTTACCCCCCGTTGAGTGAGCAAACATTGCGCAACTTTTGGCCGCACTCCCGCTGTGATCCCCCGGTGACAGCGCGTCGTGTACATAGCCCCCAAGCAGAACTCCGAGAAGCCGACGATGCGGCTCGCAGCGTGTGATTGGTTCAAAGTTTGTGGGCGTTTTTTGTTTTTGCTTTGACAGACACATGGATAGTTTTGAAGAGAACTTGTCTGTGTGTGCGCGCGCACGCAAACCGTGCGCCTCAGCACACTTTGCGCATTGCACCCAACACACACACACACACACCAATACATATATATATATATATATATATATTTACGCGCGCACACAAAAGCATGCGCGCCTGCATGCACCCTTTAAAAGAAAGCAAACTCCGCTGTTATACAACAAGCCGTGGTGGTCTAGTGGTTAACACGTTGCGCTGCAACACCAAAGGACGTGAGTTCGAATCATAGTTGAGTTTTTTTTTTTATGATTTGGTTGACTATAATATTCTTTTATTATTGTTCAAAGCTCAGAATTTATGGTTTTGTGTGAGAAATCATTTAATATCTTATATATTTTTTTATATATGTGATTGCTATTTGAATTGATTGTTAATTTTGTTTGAAGAAGGGGCAGAAATAATGAGATTTTTTTCTTCTTCTGCCTCCTTTCATTTCATGTATTGTTTTGTTTTATAATGTGGTTTTGTAAATAATTTTCTTGTGTTTTTACAATTTGAAATGAATAAATTCAATAAAAAAAATAAAAAAAGTTGGAAGAGGGAGGGAAGAGGGAGGGATTTATTATAATTTATCCCCCACGTCTTGCCAAGTATAAACACTCAATGCGGTCGGTGACACACACGCAATTGCATCATCGCTGGGTTCACTCAACGGGGGGTAAAAGACGTGGGACACTAGTATAAACCTAGCTTTATTGCTTGCCGCACCTGCAGTGGTCTGAAGATGACGTTGAGCTGGAGGACGATCTCTGGTGTGCTCCTGTCCTCAGCTCACGCCGCCGACGCAGCAGGAAAAAGCGGCAAAGTAAGGTCGGAACCACAGACTACCAGCACCATCCATCTCCACCTCGTCTCGCCACTGTACCACGTTGCCCATCCCCACCTCGCTCTTCGCCTGACTGCCCCCGCTCTTCTGAGGAACGGACAGATCTCTTCATGACCCCAGGGGTCTCTGTTGGACTGGAACCTGAGTTCACTGTGGCTGTACAACAGCTTCAGAGAGTTTTTGATTCTACGGTCTCCAACCCTGACCCTCAGTATAGATATAACTCCTGCTTAATTATGGAAGGTCTATTAACATCAAGACCTGCTCTACGACAGAGCCCTGACTTCACACAGATGCTAGAATTAGTCAGGACTCTTAAGACTGGTTATATGGATTATAAGAACCTCACTAACTCTTTTTCTCTCTGTGTTTCTGCTGAGTCTCCAGCGTCTCTAGAGGACGCTATGTCTCATGTGTCTCCAGCATCTCTTGTGTCTACAGCATCTCCAGAGGGCGCTATTTCATCCTTGCCTCCAGTACCTCCACCACCAACTGCTGCATCTCTGACTCCTCCATCGCCTGTTGCAGCTCGGGCTTCTCACCGCCGCAGAAGGAGAGGTCAACGTGGGACCCAAGCCCTCTCTCTGCCTGTTCCAGTTCCTCTAGTCCCTTCACCTGTTCCAGTTCTTCTGGTCTCTCCGCCTGATCCGGCTCCTCTGGTCTCGCCGCCTGATCCGGCTTTTCTGGTCTCGCCGCCTGCAAACCTCTCACCGGACTCGCCGCCTGCAGACCTCTCGCCGGACTCGCCGCCTACAGACCTCACGTTGGACTCATCGGCAGATTCGACTGCTGCAGACTCCTCGACGCCCGACTCCTCGACGCCCGACTCCTCATCGCCCGACTCGCCTGTAGCAGTGACCGACCCAGCGCCAGACTCGCCTGCAACAGAGACCGACTCTTCGACGCCTGCAGTGACGACTCAGCGCCCGACTCGCCTTCGGCAGAGACAGACTGTTTGACGCCTGCGGCAGAGACAGACTCTTCGACGCCTGCGGCCGACTCCTCGACGCCTGGGCCGACTCCTCGACGCCTGCGGCCGACTCCTCAATGCCTGCGGCCGACTCCTCGACGCCTGCGGCTGACTCCTCGACGCCTGCGGCCGACTCCTCAACGCTTGCAGCCGACTCCTCTGCTCCTGTGGTCTCTTCCGACGACGACTCTTTGCCATCTGCAACCCCCGAGGTCTCATCTTCGACGTCTGCCTCTGTGTCACCGTTTGCAGCCCCCCGTGTCACCTTGGTGCCAGTCGCTGCTCCCCAGGTCCCCGTGTTGCCTCTTGTGGTTCCTGATGATGGTCGGCCTCCCGGTCGTCCTCCTGACCTGGCTCCTGGTGATGGATAGCCTCCCGGTCGTCCTCCTGACCTAGCTCCTGGTGATGGATTACCTCCCGGTCGTCCTCCTGACCTGTCTCCTTGTGAGGGACGGCCTCCCGGTCGTCCTCCTGACCTGGCTCCTGGTGATGGATGGCCTCCCGGTCATCCTCCTGACCTGGCTCCTGGGGATGGACGGCCTCCCAGTCATCCGCCTGACCTGGCTCCTGGTGATGGACGGCCTTCTGGCCACCCCTTTACCTTCTGGTGTTTTTTTTTGTTTGCGTTTGGTCTTTGTGTTTAGTTCCCAGGTCTAGTCCTGTCGGTTTTTGTTTAGATTATTCTTGCACTCCGTCCTTGTGTTTTCCCCCGTCCTCCCACCCCGTTCTGTGTTTCTTGTGTATTTTGGGGTCTTGAGGGACGTCGGGTGCCGTCCCTTGAGGGGGAGGTTATGTCATGGTCTGTCTGTTTGTGCTTAATTCAGCTTTCTGTTTTGTTCAGTCTTTTGGGCTTAATCTAGTCTTCATGTTTATGTTTAATTCAGCTTCCTGTGTTCTGTCTGTGCTTAATTCAGCTTTCTGTTTTGTTTCAGTCTTTTGTGTTCAATATAGTCTTCATGTTTGTTTAATTCAGCTTATTGTGTTCTGTCTGCTTTCCAGTTTAGTTTAGCTTAATAGTTTTTGCTACCCTCCCAGCCTTTGTTTCGTTTTAATTTTGTTGTAAATAAACACTTTAAAATTTTCCCTGAGTGTTCATCGTCCGCCTCCTGCATTTGGGTTCTACACTCCTTCCGAAGCTAACACCCACCCTCACTATGTAACTGAGCTGATCAAAAAATGCCAGAGAGATTGATCCGATGTGTCGGCAGATGCTGTTTCAAGACTAATATGGTCTAACAGAAGATTTTTATACTGATTAATGCTAAAATTATTTTTATTTTTCCAATTCAGGAGTATAGTTTTCTTTGCGATGCATAAGGCAATGAAAATCATGCGGAATGTATTATTTTCTAGTGTAACATCTTCAAAGATACCCAATAAGCAAACAGTTGGAGAGAGTGGAATATTACATTTCAGACATTTAGACAAGTCTTCACAAACCTGGACCCAGGCAGTAGCATTTCTAACATCCTTCTACCAATATACCCACTGTCCCTCCTCTGGACATGTCCAAACCATCTCAGTCTGGCCTCCCTAACTTTATCTCCCAGTTGTTCAACATGTGCTGTAAAGATCTCATTCCTAATCTTATCCATCCTTGTCACTCCTAAGGAGAACCTCAACATCTTCATTTCTGCTACTTCCAGTTCTTTCTCCTGCAATTTTGTTCATGTCTCTGTCTACAGACCATACAACATAGCTGATCTCACTACTCTTTTGTAAATCTTTCCTTCAAATGTTGCTGCCACCCTTTTGTCACAAGTCACTTTAATGCATTCTCCATCCTGCCTGGACTAGCATCACTTCTTCACCACATTCCCCATTTTCCTGAACAGTGGACCCTAAGTCATGCACCTGTATGTGGCATCTGCTCCTTGTAGCCTCACTGTTCCACCTGCAGTCATGCATGTACTCAACAACAACCTTGATGGGGCATCATCACATCAAGTCTTTGATAGATTGTTTTAAGCACACAACACTTTTTTCTTTTTACACAGTTCATATAAAGAGAATGAGAGAACACAAGTATGCTAATAATTGTTGTTAGAAGCCCATTTCAAAAAGATGTTTTTCAGCCAATAGAAGAACACAGTGGCAGAATACCTAAACACACTCACACACACACACATACTTTTCAGACTGAAGAAGTGTTTTGAATAAAATATGAAACATTTTAACCAAGAAAAATCCGTCCAGAGGACCTGACTCAACCTTGTTAAAGGTAAACAGAGAGCTTCTCCTTACAGCTCAGCTCCTTCTTCACCACAACGGACTGGAACAGAGTCCACTTATTCTGCAGATGCTGCACTGGGATCAGTAAAGCTCAATCTTATCTGATCTCTCAATACATCTGTCAGTCTCACGCACCATTCGTCCCTCACTCGTAACCCAAACCCCGAGATACTTAAACTCCTCCACTTGAGGCAGAACCTCTCCCTCGACCAGAAGAGAGCAATACACCCTTTTCCGACTGAGGACCATGGAGACTCAGATTTGTTTTCTGCTTAATGCATTAAAATACACAAATAAATAAACTAATCCTTTGTTCATTTTACAGAAAAGAGCTGTACAAATTATTATGAAAAAAAACTATAGATTTCCGTCGACTACTTTATTTTATCAACTGAAAATTCTGAAGTTCTATGATTTGGTTAATTATAACATTTTGTTGCTTATGTATAAGGCACATAAAGGCATGTTGCCTGTCAATATTCAAACAGATTTTGTTAAAAGAGAGAGTGTATATTTTCTTAAAGGAATTGAGATGTTTGTGAAACCTTATTTTAGTAGTAGTTTGAAGGAACGAGCCACAATAATTCAGGGAATAGGATTGTAGAATGGTTTGGAAGATACCGTAAAAAATGCCAGATCACTGTATACATTTAAGAGACTGATAAAGATGAGTTTCTTGGAAGAATATGGAAATCGTTAATATATATCTACTTAATTTGTTGTCTGATTTGATAAAGATGTTTGAGTTTTTATGTTTTTAATTTAGCTAGATTGTTATTGTCTTTGTGAATTACATTTTTTATATAATTTGATTTACATTAGAATTAAGTAAAAAGGGGCAGTTTTCATAAGACTAGTTCTTCTTCTGCCACCTTTCATTTGATTTTATTTGTGGTACAATGTATGTGGTATACTGTATCCGGTTTTATTGTGAAAGGGTGCAGGGGTTGTTTCCGGGTTTACGAAGATTAAAGACGTTCTCTGAGTTGCTCTACAAAGTGTCGTTCGAATCCTTGTGTAAAAACACGACATGGTGTCAGAAGTGGATCGACAGTAAGAGCTAAACGTCGGGGGACAACGGTAGACAGTTTGGTGAGCGAAAAAAAGCGCTAAAGACACAGAAGAATGTCTGAAGAAGAAGCGGGAGCTAGCGCGGGAGCTAACGCAGCAGCTACGCAGCCTCGCATTCAACTGCACCAGCAACAGGCTGTCAACAGCTACAATGCTAATGGCAATTTACCCCCAAACGCCACGTTTACCATCCAGCCCCCCGAGCCATTTGATTTCTCCAAACCACAGCAATGGGAGAAGTGGATAAGGAGGTTTGAAAGGTTCCGTCTTGCTAGCAACCTACATCAAAGCTCAGAAGCTAACCAGGTAAATACGCTCATATACTGCATGGGGGATGAAGCAGATGATATCCTACGGGGACAGGCTTTATCGGACATGCAAAAAAAAAGGTTCATCTAATCCGAAAAAATGTTATGATAAATAAGCTGTGCTCTGGTGGGTTTAATGTATTAGACTTACAGACTCTAAACTCCTCCTTTAAAATTAAATGGATCAAAAGATATCTCTTAAATCCAAACTCTTTGTGGAACTTCATTTCAACACATGTATTTGAAGCATTGGGTGGTCTATCTTTTATTTTAAGGTGTAATTACAACATTGACAAAATTCCGATCAAACTCTCCAATTTCCACAAACAGCTGTTTTTGTGCTGGACTCTGGTTCACAAACACAATTTCTCTCCACACAAATACTATATCTGGAATAACAAAGACATTTGTTTTAAACATAAATCTATTTTCTTTAAAAATTGGTTTGACAGAGGAATAGTTCATGTACATCAGTTATTCAACAAAGACGGCAACACTTACTCTTACAGTGAATTTTTAACTACGTATAACTTTCCAGTACTACCAAAAGAATTTGCAATTGTCTTTGATGCAATTCCATCTGGTGTGAAAATGTTGATGTCAAATCCTGTACACAACAGCACAAACTATTTAACTGAAGAATTATTCATTGGTAACTCTGACCCTTTTTTAAGTGAAAAAACAAATAACAAATGTATTAGAGAATTAATAATTAGAGAAGCATTAGTAAACCTGCTTCTATATTCTTCTGGGATAATTTATTTAATGATATCTGTTGGAAAGATGTTTGGTTGTTACCTAGAAAATACTTTATAACTAATAAGATTCGAGAAGTGTCCCTAAAGATTCTGCATAAATGTTATCCTGTAAACTATATAATCTCCAAGTACCGTCCAAACGTAGACCCAATGTGTTCACTCTGCCACAGCTCTGAGGAGACCATCATCCATCTCTTCTGGGACTGTTCTCATACTCAGCTGTTCTGGAAAGACATTTTCATGTATGTAAATAGAAAGTTAGAAATTGACCTACCATTTGATGCTAAAATTATACTGTTTGGTTTCTTTTGTCCAAATATTTCAAGTGAGAAAGTTTTTGTTGTAAATTTAATACTACTCTTAGCCAAATTTT
>JBBPBX010077849.1:0-16771 GCA_038048925.1 Garcialebias charrua | reverse complement strand
ACTGAGCTTAAGCTGAAGCAACAATAAATAATTAAATTAATCAAATTAAATTAAAAGCTTGACTTATTCAGTAAGTTTTGATTTAGAAGTGACAAGAGTCTGTGTTAAATTCTGTTACAAATAAATTATAAACTAAAAACTTGATGATACGGCATCAGAGATGGGTGAAATAGTGTCTTTCAACAAGTTGCTGGGAGGAGTGACCACTGCTCGGTGAAGAGTTCTGCTCAACATTCAGGCGATCCTGCTACCAAGGAGACCCACCATGTCCAGGTGGACAGATCGGCCTCTGCAGCCAGTTTCTTCAGATCCACTGTGGGACGAACCGCTGCAGGAGATCCTTCCTGCCTACAGCCATCAGCATCTATAACAACTCTAACGAAACCAGGATGATGATGAGCAACAATAACAATTAATTTCCACTTTGGAATTGATAAAGTATTTTAATTGAATTGCATTTGAAAATGAGCAACATGAGCTTTGTTGTATGAGAATGCATTTAGAGTTTTACAAAAAGGCTAAATCAGATTTGCAAACTGTGCCAACCTGGGGTGTATAAGGAGTCTGTGTTTTCTGACAGGAGTGAGTAATTCACTAAAGATTTTCAGACGTTTGGGATTTCAGCTTGCAGCAATGTTCAGGGGTAGGTAGTTTATAAACCATAATATGAGGTGAACTATTGATGTTTGAAAACCTTCATCTGGAATGGTAGATGTCCGAGACTGAACAGGCATCCAGCGTCAGAGCCTGAAGGAGAAAGAAAAGGCCAGCTTTTTCTTGTGGTCTGTGCTGTTAGAATATTTATAAAAGGGAGAAACTAGTCGTTTTGTTTCTTTGTAGAGTTTTACCACATTCTCTAAAATGTAAATTCATTTTTTCAATAGCTCCTTTGTAGAGAATGACTGAGCGCATCTGCAGGGGAGTGGGGTAACCCTAAACAGGGTACAGGTTCTTGACAGAGTCAGGTAAACCAAGGGGGAGAGATTCTGGTTCAGAGCCTGGGGGATAAAGAAAGGGGCTCGTCCGGGATTTGAACCCGGGACCTCTCGCACCCAAAGCGAGAATCATACCCCTAGACCAACGAGCCACAGAAGCTGTTACTTCGCATGTGTAATTTGTTGCAAACATCGATAGGATGTGCTGATGTGGCAGGAGGTTCTCAGTATTATCTGGTCCAACAGCACCACGTGCTGGTCACAGATGAACTCAACTGGCGCTTATTGGTCTATGGAAGATCCTCGCGGTGGGTGGCAAAGTTTATTCCTAAGATGTTAAGGGCCAAAAGCCACAACCTCTTTCTTGACTGAGTTTAAAAGAAAAAAATTAAGGGTCATCCAGAACAAGACACACTTGTGTTCTAAGTAACTGATTGGATTCACTGGGTTTCATGGACAAATATAACTGTGTATCATCATCATAACAATGAAAATGTATCCCATGCTGTTTAATAACTTTGCTTAATGGAAGCACATGTAAAGTAAAAAATATTCGGCCAATCACTAAACCCAGAGGAACTCCATGACTAACTTTGGTGTATGAAGAAGTTTCAGTATTTACATTTGCAAACTGAAATCTATCAAATAAATACTTTGTATGCTCTAAAGTATTTTGGAGCCATTCCTGTGATCCCCATATCATATTAAAGCTTCTGTAATAGAATATTGCGATCAACTGTATCAAAGGCAGCACTGAGGTCTAACAGGACCAGTATCGACACAAGTTCATTTTCAGAGGCCATGAGAATATCATTAGTATCTTTTACAGTGTTGTTTCTGTGCTACGATGAGCACTAAACCCTGACTGAAACTCCTCAAACAGATTATTTCTGTTCAGATGGTCACACAACTGATTTGCAATGATTTTCTCAATAATTTTGTAGATGAAAGTTAGATTAGATATAAGTCCATAATTGGCTAGAATTCCTAAACTAAGATCAGGTTTCTTAATTATAGGTAATATACCAACCTGAAAAAGCTGTGGTATGTAACCATTCCTTCAAAACAAATTAAGTAGATCCATAATGGGGATATTAGTTAGGGGAAGTACCTCTTCAAACTGTCTGGTTGGGATGGGATCTAGCAGACATGTGGCTGGTTTGGATGAAGTTATTATTTTTGACTTTTCAGAGATCTCAACAGGACAGCAACAGTCCAAACATGAATCAGGTTCTGGTAACATTTCTGAAGCTGCCTCATCTGACAGGGAATCAGAGGCAATAGTGGGAAGGATGGTGTGAATTTTCACTCTAACTGAAATAATTTTATTTATAACGAATCTCATGAAGTCATCACTGATTATAGCTGTAGGCATACATGGCTCAACAGATACAGGACTTTTCATCAATATAGCTATCAGAACAGATTACCAGTAACAGCATTCACTTTGTGTTCATTACTGAACAACTGACAATAACATTGCACCAAGCTATACCTGTGACACCTAATTATCTCTAATATTAGCTGCAACAGCTAATATTTTTATTGCTACTGCACGATGTGGCTGTATGATGTATGTCACTACCTTACCATCATACTTCATTCTCAGTGTTACTCAATGCCTGTGCAATAATCTGTCACACAACCTGTGTAGTTTATGTTAGTTATGTGCAACATATATCATGTGCATTTAAGCTTATACTTATTCATACAAATGCATCATTATATTTTACCATGTTGTTGTTTACTGTTTCTCTTTGGGACCTTGGAAATATCGTTTTTACTGTTGCACTTTTTGTTATTTTGTTTTGTACCCTTATTGCATGTTTTAGTATTTCTTGTTTGTTCTTTGCTATTAGCAAGTCAAATCGGTTCTTCTCATCCTGAACATTTTATTGCACTGTTGTGTTAAGCTGCATATGACATATAAACATAACTTGAACCTTACAGTCTGTGCTGAGAGTCAGTTGGAGACCTCAAACCTCTAAAACATGTAAAGCAAGGAGATTTTCTGGATCAGAGCCTCATGGAGAGAGAAATGGGCTCGTCCGGGATTTGAACCCGGGACCTCTCGCACCCTAAGCGAGAATCATACCCCTAGACCAACGAGCCTTGTGCATCTTTTCCCCCATGTGTATTTTGATCCAAACATCTGTACAATGTGCTGATGTGGCAGGTTGTTTTCAAATTGTCACCTGGTACAACACCACCACCTGCTGGTCACAGATTAACCCAACAGGCAACTCGAGCCTCCTAGGCCAAATCTGGCCCTTGTTGCCATTTTATCTGTCCCACAAGAAAGTATTCTAAAGGCATTAAATCTGGCCCACCCTCTTTGACAGACTGAGCTTAAGCTGAAGCAACAATAAATAATTAAATTAATCAAATTAAATTAAAAGCTTGAATTATTCAGTAAGTTTTGATTTAGAAGTGACAAGAGTCTGTGTTAAATTCTGTTACAAATAAATTATAAACTAAAAACTTGATGATACGGCATCAGAGATGGGTGAAATAGTGTCTTTCAACAAGTTGCTGGGAGGAGTGACCGCTGCTCGGTGAAGAGTTCTGCTCAACATTCAGGCGATCCTGCTACCAAGGAGACCCACCATGTCCAGGTGGACAGATCGGCCTCTGCAGCCAGTTTCTTCAGATCCACTGTGGGACGAACCGCTGCAGGAGATCCTTCCTGCCTACAGCCATCAGCATCTATAACAACTCTAACGAAACCAGGATGATGATGAGCAACAATGACAATTAATTTCCACTTTGGAATTAATAAAGTATTTTAATTGAATTGAATTTGAAAATGAGCAACATGAGCTTTGTTGTATGAGAATGCATTTAGAGTTTTACAAAAAGGCTAAATCAGATTTGCAAACTGTGCCAACCTGGGGTGTATAAGGAGTCTGTGTTTTCTGACAGGAGTGAGTAATTCACTAAAGATTTTCAGACGTTTGGGATTTCAGCTTGCAGCAATGTTCAGGGGTAGGTAGTTTATAAACCATAATATGAGGTGAACTATTGATGTTTGAAAACCTTCATCTGGAATGGTAGATGTCCGAGACTGAACAGGCATCCAGCGTCAGAGCCTGAAGGAGAAAGAAAAGGCCGGCTTTTTCTTGTGGTCTGTGCTGTTAGAATATTTATAAAAGGGAGAAACTAGTCGTTTTGTTTCTTTGTAGAGTTTTACCACATTCTCTAAAATGTAAATTCATTTTTTCAATAGCTCCTTTGTAGAGAATGACTGAGCGCATCTGCAGGGGAGTGGGGTAACCCTAAACAGGGTACAGGTTCTTGACAGAGTCAGGTAAACCAAGGGGGAGAGATTCTGGTTCAGAGCCTGGGGGATAAAGAAAGGGGCTCGTCCGGGATTTGAACCCGGGACCTCTCGCACCCAAAGCGAGAATCATACCCCTAGACCAACGAGCCACAGAAGCTGTTACTTCGCATGTGTAATTTGTTGCAAACATCGATAGGATGTGCTGATGTGGCAGGAGGTTCTCAGTATTATCTGGTCCAACAGCACCACGTGCTGGTCACAGATGAACTCAACTGGCGCTTATTGGTCTATGGAAGATCCTCGCGGTGGGTGGCAAAGTTTATTCCTAAGATGTTAAGGGCCAAAAGCCACAACCTCTTTCTTGACTGAGTTTAAAAGAAAAAAATTAAGGGTCATCCAGAACAAGACACACTTGTGTTCTAAGTAACTGATTGGATTCACTGGGTTTCATGGACAAATATAACTGTGTATCATCATCATAACAATGAAAATGTATCCCATGCTGTTTAATAACTTTGCTTAATGGAAGCACATGTAAAGTAAAAAATATTCGGCCAATCACTAAACCCAGAGGAACTCCATGACTAACTTTGGTGTATGAAGAAGTTTCAGTATTTACATTTGCAAACTGAAATCTATCAAATAAATACTTTGTATGCTCTAAAGTATTTTGGAGCCATTCCTGTGATCCCCATATCATATTAAAGCTTCTGTAATAGAATATTGCGATCAACTGTATCAAAGGCAGCACTGAGGTCTAACAGGACCAGTATCGACACAAGTTCATTTTCAGAGGCCATGAGAATATCATTAGTATCTTTTACAGTGTTGTTTCTGTGCTACGATGAGCACTAAACCCTGACTGAAACTCCTCAAACAGATTATTTCTGTTCAGATGGTCACACAACTGATTTGCAATGATTTTCTCAATAATTTTGTAGATGAAAGTTAGATTAGATATAGGTCTATAATTGGCTAGAATTCCTAAACTAAGATCAGGTTTCTTAATTATAGGTAATATAGCAACCTGAAAAAGCTGTGGTATGTAACCATTCCTTCAAAACAAATTAAGTAGATCCATAATGGGGATATTAGTTAGGGGAAGTACCTCTTCAAACAGTCTGGTTGGGATGGGATCTAGCAGACATGTGGCTGGTTTGGATGAAGTTATTATTTTTGACTTTTCAGAGATCTCAACAGGACAGCAACAGTCCAAACATGAATCAGGTTCTGGTAACATTTCTGAAGCTGCCTCATCTGACAGGGAATCAGAGGCAATAGTGGGAAGGATGGTGTGAATTTTCACTCTAACTGAAATAATTTTATTTATAACGAATCTCATGAAGTCATCACTGATTATAGCTGTAGGCATACATGGCTCAACAGATACAGGACTTTTCATCAATATAGCTATCAGAACAGATTACCAGTAACAGCATTCACTTTGTGTTCATTACTGAACAACTGACAATAACATTGCACCAAGCTATACCTGTGACACCTAATTATCTCTAATATTAGCTGCAACAGCTAATATTTTTATTGCTACTGCACGATGTGGCTGTATGATGTATGTCACTACCTTACCATCATACTTCATTCTCAGTGTTACTCAATGCCTGTGCAATAATCTGTCACACAACCTGTGTAGTTTATGTTAGTTATGTGCAACATATATCATGTGCATTTAAGCTTATACTTATTCATACAAATGCATCATTATATTTTACCATGTTGTTGTTTACTGTTTCTCTTTGGGACCTTGGAAATATCGTTTTTACTGTTGCACTTTTTGTTATTTTGTTTTGTACCCTTATTGCATGTTTTAGTATTTCTTGTTTGTTCTTTGCTATTAGCAAGTCAAATCGGTTCTTCTCATCCTGAACATTTTATTGCACTGTTGTGTTAAGCTGCATATGACATATAAACATAACTTGAACCTTACAGTCTGTGCTGAGAGTCAGTTGGAGACCTCAAACCTCTAAAACATGTAAAGCAAGGAGATTTTCTGGATCAGAGCCTCATGGAGAGAGAAATGGGCTCGTCCGGGATTTGAACCCGGGACCTCTCGCACCCTAAGCGAGAATCATACCCCTAGACCAACGAGCCTTGTGCATCTTTTCCCCCATGTGTATTTTGATCCAAACATCTGTACAATGTGCTGATGTGGCAGGTTGTTTTCAAATTGTCACCTGGTACAACACCACCACCTGCTGGTCACAGATTAACCCAACAGGCAACTCGAGCCTCCTAGGCCAAATCTGGCCCTTGTTGCCATTTTATCTGTCCCACAAGAAAGTATTCTAAAGGCATTAAATCTGGCCCACCCTCTTTGACAGACTGAGCTTAAGCTGAAGCAACAATAAATAATTAAATTAATCAAATTAAATTAAAAGCTTGAATTATTCAGTAAGTTTTGATTTAGAAGTGACAAGAGTCTGTGTTAAATTCTGTTACAAATAAATTATAAACTAAAAACTTGATGATACGGCATCAGAGATGGGTGAAATAGTGTCTTTCAACAAGTTGCTGGGAGGAGTGACCGCTGCTCGGTGAAGAGTTCTGCTCAACATTCAGGCGATCCTGCTACCAAGGAGACCCACCATGTCCAGGTGGACAGATCGGCCTCTGCAGCCAGTTTCTTCAGATCCACTGTGGGACGAACCGCTGCAGGAGATCCTTCCTGCCTACAGCCATCAGCATCTATAACAACTCTAACGAAACCAGGATGATGATGAGCAACAATAACAATTAATTTCCACTTTGGAATTAATAAAGTATTTTAATTGAATTGAATTTGAAAATGAGCAACATGAGCTTTGTTGTATGAGAATGCATTTAGAGTTTTACAAAAAGGCTAAATCAGATTTGCAAACTGTGCCAACCTGGGGTGTATAAGGAGTCTGTGTTTTCTGACAGGAGTGAGTAATTCACTAAAGATTTTCAGACGTTTGGGATTTCAGCTTGCAGCAATGTTCAGGGGTAGGTAGTTTATAAACCATAATATGAGGTGAACTATTGATGTTTGAAAACCTTCATCTGGAATGGTAGATGTCCGAGACTGAACAGGCATCCAGCGTCAGAGCCTGAAGGAGAAAGAAAAGGCCGGCTTTTTCTTGTGGTCTGTGCTGTTAGAATATTTATAAAAGGGAGAAACTAGTCGTTTTGTTTCTTTGTAGAGTTTTACCACATTCTCTAAAATGTAAATTCATTTTTTCAATAGCTCCTTTGTAGAGAATGACTGAGCGCATCTGCAGGGGAGTGGGGTAACCCTAAACAGGGTACAGGTTCTTGACAGAGTCAGGTAAACCAAGGGGGAGAGATTCTGGTTCAGAGCCTGGGGGATAAAGAAAGGGGCTCGTCCGGGATTTGAACCCGGGACCTCTCGCACCCAAAGCGAGAATCATACCCCTAGACCAACGAGCCACAGAAGCTGTTACTTCGCATGTGTAATTTGTTGCAAACATCGATAGGATGTGCTGATGTGGCAGGAGGTTCTCAGTATTATCTGGTCCAACAGCACCACGTGCTGGTCACAGATGAACTCAACTGGCGCTTATTGGTCTATGGAAGATCCTCGCGGTGGGTGGCAAAGTTTATTCCTAAGATGTTAAGGGCCAAAAGCCACAACCTCTTTCTTGACTGAGTTTAAAAGAAAAAAATTAAGGGTCATCCAGAACAAGACACACTTGTGTTCTAAGTAACTGATTGGATTCACTGGGTTTCATGGACAAATATAACTGTGTATCATCATCATAACAATGAAAATGTATCCCATGCTGTTTAATAACTTTGCTTAATGGAAGCACATGTAAAGTAAAAAATATTCGGCCAATCACTAAACCCAGAGGAACTCCATGACTAACTTTGGTGTATGAAGAAGTTTCAGTATTTACATTTGCAAACTGAAATCTATCAAATAAATACTTTGTATGCTCTAAAGTATTTTGGAGCCATTCCTGTGATCCCCATATCATATTAAAGCTTCTGTAATAGAATATTGCGATCAACTGTATCAAAGGCAGCACTGAGGTCTAACAGGACCAGTATCGACACAAGTTCATTTTCAGAGGCCATGAGAATATCATTAGTATCTTTTACAGTGTTGTTTCTGTGCTACGATGAGCACTAAACCCTGACTGAAACTCCTCAAACAGATTATTTCTGTTCAGATGGTCACACAACTGATTTGCAATGATTTTCTCAATAATTTTGTAGATGAAAGTTAGATTAGATATAGGTCTATAATTGGCTAGAATTCCTAAACTAAGATCAGGTTTCTTAATTATAGGTAATATAGCAACCTGAAAAAGCTGTGGTATGTAACCATTCCTTCAAAACAAATTAAGTAGATCCATAATGGGGATATTAGTTAGGGGAAGTACCTCTTCAAACAGTCTGGTTGGGATGGGATCTAGCAGACATGTGGCTGGTTTGGATGAAGTTATTATTTTTGACTTTTCAGAGATCTCAACAGGACAGCAACAGTCCAAACATGAATCAGGTTCTGGTAACATTTCTGAAGCTGCCTCATCTGACAGGGAATCAGAGGCAATAGTGGGAAGGATGGTGTGAATTTTCACTCTAACTGAAATAATTTTATTTATAACGAATCTCATGAAGTCATCACTGATTATAGCTGTAGGCATACATGGCTCAACAGATACAGGACTTTTCATCAATATAGCTATCAGAACAGATTACCAGTAACAGCATTCACTTTGTGTTCATTACTGAACAACTGACAATAACATTGCACCAAGCTATACCTGTGACACCTAATTATCTCTAATATTAGCTGCAACAGCTAATATTTTTATTGCTACTGCACGATGTGGCTGTATGATGTATGTCACTACCTTACCATCATACTTCATTCTCAGTGTTACTCAATGCCTGTGCAATAATCTGTCACACAACCTGTGTAGTTTATGTTAGTTATGTGCAACATATATCATGTGCATTTAAGCTTATACTTATTCATACAAATGCATCATTATATTTTACCATGTTGTTGTTTACTGTTTCTCTTTGGGACCTTGGAAATATCGTTTTTACTGTTGCACTTTTTGTTATTTTGTTTTGTACCCTTATTGCATGTTTTAGTATTTCTTGTTTGTTCTTTGCTATTAGCAAGTCAAATCGGTTCTTCTCATCCTGAACATTTTATTGCACTGTTGTGTTAAGCTGCATATGACATATAAACATAACTTGAACCTTACAGTCTGTGCTGAGAGTCAGTTGGAGACCTCAAACCTCTAAAACATGTAAAGCAAGGAGATATTCTGGATCAGAGCCTCATGGAGAGAGAAATGGGCTCGTCCGGGATTTGAACCCGGGACCTCTCGCACCCTAAGCGAGAATCATACCCCTAGACCAACGAGCCTTATGCATCTTTTCCCCCATGTGTATTTTGATCCAAACATCTGTACAATGTGCTGATGTGGCAGGTTGTTTTCAAATTGTCACCTGGTACAACACCACCACCTGCTGGTCACAGATTAACCCAACAGGCAACTCGAGCCTCCTAGGCCAAATCTGGCCCTTGTTGCCATTTTATCTGTCCCACAAGAAAGTATTCTAAAGGCATTAAATCTGGCCCACCCTCTTTGACAGACTGAGCTTAAGCTGAAGCAACAATAAATAATTAAATTAATCAAATTAAATTAAAAGCTTGAATTATTCAGTAAGTTTTGATTTAGAAGTGACAAGAGTCTGTGTTAAATTCTGTTACAAATAAATTATAAACTAAAAACTTGATGATACGGCATCAGAGATGGGTGAAATAGTGTCTTTCAACAAGTTGCTGGGAGGAGTGACCGCTGCTCGGTGAAGAGTTCTGCTCAACATTCAGGCGATCCTGCTACCAAGGAGACCCACCATGTCCAGGTGGACAGATCGGCCTCTGCAGCCAGTTTCTTCAGATCCACTGTGGGACGAACCGCTGCAGGAGATCCTTCCTGCCTACAGCCATCAGCATCTATAACAACTCTAACGAAACCAGGATGATGATGAGCAACAATAACAATTAATTTCCACTTTGGAATTGATAAAGTATTTTAATTGAATTGCATTTGAAAATGAGCAACATGAGCTTTGTTGTATGAGAATGCATTTAGAGTTTTACAAAAAGGCTAAATCAGATTTGCAAACTGTGCCAACCTGGGGTGTATAAGGAGTCTGTGTTTTCTGACAGGAGTGAGTAATTCACTAAAGATTTTCAGACGTTTGGGATTTCAGCTTGCAGCAATGTTCAGGGGTAGGTAGTTTATAAACCATAATATGAGGTGAACTATTGATGTTTGAAAACCTTCATCTGGAATGGTAGATGTCCGAGACTGAACAGGCATCCAGCGTCAGAGCCTGAAGGAGAAAGAAAAGGCCGGCTTTTTCTTGTGGTCTGTGCTGTTAGAATATTTATAAAAGGGAGAAACTAGTCGTTTTGTTTCTTTGTAGAGTTTTACCACATTCTCTAAAATGTAAATTCATTTTTTCAATAGCTCCTTTGTAGAGAATGACTGAGCGCATCTGCAGGGGAGTGGGGTAACCCTAAACAGGGTACAGGTTCTTGACAGAGTCAGGTAAACCAAGGGGGAGAGATTCTGGTTCAGAGCCTGGGGGATAAAGAAAGGGGCTCGTCCGGGATTTGAACCCGGGACCTCTCGCACCCAAAGCGAGAATCATACCCCTAGACCAACGAGCCACAGAAGCTGTTACTTCGCATGTGTAATTTGTTGCAAACATCGATAGGATGTGCTGATGTGGCAGGAGGTTCTCAGTATTATCTGGTCCAACAGCACCACGTGCTGGTCACAGATGAACTCAACTGGCGCTTATTGGTCTATGGAAGATCCTCGCGGTGGGTGGCAAAGTTTATTCCTAAGATGTTAAGGGCCAAAAGCCACAACCTCTTTCTTGACTGAGTTTAAAAGAAAAAAATTAAGGGTCATCCAGAACAAGACACACTTGTGTTCTAAGTAACTGATTGGATTCACTGGGTTTCATGGACAAATATAACTGTGTATCATCATCATAACAATGAAAATGTATCCCATGCTGTTTAATAACTTTGCTTAATGGAAGCACATGTAAAGTAAAAAATATTCGGCCAATCACTAAACCCAGAGGAACTCCATGACTAACTTTGGTGTATGAAGAAGTTTCAGTATTTACATTTGCAAACTGAAATCTATCAAATAAATACTTTGTATGCTCTAAAGTATTTTGGAGCCATTCCTGTGATCCCCATATCATATTAAAGCTTCTGTAATAGAATATTGCGATCAACTGTATCAAAGGCAGCACTGAGGTCTAACAGGACCAGTATCGACACAAGTTCATTTTCAGAGGCCATGAGAATATCATTAGTATCTTTTACAGTGTTGTTTCTGTGCTACGATGAGCACTAAACCCTGACTGAAACTCCTCAAACAGATTATTTCTGTTCAGATGGTCACACAACTGATTTGCAATGATTTTCTCAATAATTTTGTAGATGAAAGTTAGATTAGATATAGGTCTATAATTGGCTAGAATTCCTAAACTAAGATCAGGTTTCTTAATTATAGGTAATATAGCAACCTGAAAAAGCTGTGGTATGTAACCATTCCTTCAAAACAAATTAAGTAGATCCATAATGGGGATATTAGTTAGGGGAAGTACCTCTTCAAACAGTCTGGTTGGGATGGGATCTAGCAGACATGTGGCTGGTTTGGATGAAGTTATTATTTTTGACTTTTCAGAGATCTCAACAGGACAGCAACAGTCCAAACATGAATCAGGTTCTGGTAACATTTCTGAAGCTGCCTCATCTGACAGGGAATCAGAGGCAATAGTGGGAAGGATGGTGTGAATTTTCACTCTAACTGAAATAATTTTATTTATAACGAATCTCATGAAGTCATCACTGATTATAGCTGTAGGCATACATGGCTCAACAGATACAGGACTTTTCATCAATATAGCTATCAGAACAGATTACCAGTAACAGCATTCACTTTGTGTTCATTACTGAACAACTGACAATAACATTGCACCAAGCTATACCTGTGACACCTAATTATCTCTAATATTAGCTGCAACAGCTAATATTTTTATTGCTACTGCACGATGTGGCTGTATGATGTATGTCACTACCTTACCATCATACTTCATTCTCAGTGTTACTCAATGCCTGTGCAATAATCTGTCACACAACCTGTGTAGTTTATGTTAGTTATGTGCAACATATATCATGTGCATTTAAGCTTATACTTATTCATACAAATGCATCATTATATTTTACCATGTTGTTGTTTACTGTTTCTCTTTGGGACCTTGGAAATATCGTTTTTACTGTTGCACTTTTTGTTATTTTGTTTTGTACCCTTATTGCATGTTTTAGTATTTCTTGTTTGTTCTTTGCTATTAGCAAGTCAAATCGGTTCTTCTCATCCTGAACATTTTATTGCACTGTTGTGTTAAGCTGCATATGACATATAAACATAACTTGAACCTTACAGTCTGTGCTGAGAGTCAGTTGGAGACCTCAAACCTCTAAAACATGTAAAGCAAGGAGATATTCTGGATCAGAGCCTCATGGAGAGAGAAATGGGCTCGTCCGGGATTTGAACCCGGGACCTCTCGCACCCTAAGCGAGAATCATACCCCTAGACCAACGAGCCTTATGCATCTTTTCCCCCATGTGTATTTTGATCCAAACATCTGTACAATGTGCTGATGTGGCAGGTTGTTTTCAAATTGTCACCTGGTACAACACCACCACCTGCTGGTCACAGATTAACCCAACAGGCAACTCGAGCCTCCTAGGCCAAATCTGGCCCTTGTTGCCATTTTATCTGTCCCACAAGAAAGTATTCTAAAGGCATTAAATCTGGCCCACCCTCTTTGACAGACTGAGCTTAAGCTGAAGCAACAATAAATAATTAAATTAATCAAATTAAATTAAAAGCTTGAATTATTCAGTAAGTTTTGATTTAGAAGTGACAAGAGTCTGTGTTAAATTCTGTTACAAATAAATTATAAACTAAAAACTTGATGATACGGCATCAGAGATGGGTGAAATAGTGTCTTTCAACAAGTTGCTGGGAGGAGTGACCGCTGCTCGGTGAAGAGTTCTGCTCAACATTCAGGCGATCCTGCTACCAAGGAGACCCACCATGTCCAGGTGGACAGATCGGCCTCTGCAGCCAGTTTCTTCAGATCCACTGTGGGACGAACCGCTGCAGGAGATCCTTCCTGCCTACAGCCATCAGCATCTATAACAACTCTAACGAAACCAGGATGATGATGAGCAACAATAACAATTAATTTCCACTTTGGAATTAATAAAGTATTTTAATTGAATTGAATTTGAAAATGAGCAACATGAGCTTTGTTGTATGAGAATGCATTTAGAGTTTTACAAAAAGGCTAAATCAGATTTGCAAACTGTGCCAACCTGGGGTGTATAAGGAGTCTGTGTTTTCTGACAGGAGTGAGTAATTCACTAAAGATTTTCAGACGTTTGGGATTTCAGCTTGCAGCAATGTTCAGGGGTAGGTAGTTTATAAACCATAATATGAGGTGAACTATTGATGTTTGAAAACCTTCATCTGGAATGGTAGATGTCCGAGACTGAACAGGCATCCAGCGTCAGAGCCTGAAGGAGAAAGAAAAGGCCGGCTTTTTCTTGTGGTCTGTGCTGTTAGAATATTTATAAAAGGGAGAAACTAGTCGTTTTGTTTCTTTGTAGAGTTTTACCACATTCTCTAAAATGTAAATTCATTTTTTCAATAGCTCCTTTGTAGAGAATGACTGAGCGCATCTGCAGGGGAGTGGGGTAACCCTAAACAGGGAACAGGTTCTTGACAGAGTCAGGTAAACCAAGGGGGAGAGATTCTGGTTCAGAGCCTGGGGGATAAAGAAAGGGGCTCGTCCGGGATTTGAACCCGGGACCTCTCGCACCCAAAGCGAGAATCATACCCCTAGACCAACGAGCCACAGAAGCTGTTACTTCGCATGTGTAATTTGTTGCAAACATCGATAGGATGTGCTGATGTGGCTGGAGGTTCTCAGTATTATCTGGTCCAACAGCACCACGTGCTGGTCACAGATGAACTCAACTGGCGCTTAGTGGTCTATGGAAGATCCTCGCGGTGGGTGGGCAAAGTGTATTCCTAAGATGTTCAGGGCCAAAAGCCACAACCTCTTTCTTGTCTGAGTTTAAAAGAAGAAAATTAAGGGTCATCCAGAACAAGACACACTTGTGTTCTAAGTAACTGATTGGATTCACTGGGTTTCATGGACAAATATAACTGTGTATCATCATCATAACAATGAAAATGTATCCCATGCTGTTTAATAACTTTGCTTAATGGAAGCACATGTAAAGTAAAAAATATTCGGCCAATCACTAAACCCAGAGGAACTCCATGACTAACTTTGGTGTATGAAGAAGTTTCAGTATTTACATTTGCAAACTGAAATCTATCAAATAAATACTTTGTATGCTCTAAAGTATTTTGGAGCCATTCCTGTGATCCCCATATCATATTAAAGCTTCTGTAATAGAATATTGCGATCAACTGTATCAAAGGCAGCACTGAGGTCTAACAGGACCAGTATCGACACAAGTTCATTTTCAGAGGCCATGAGAATATCATTAGTATCTTTTACAGTGTTGTTTCTGTGCTACGATGAGCACTAAACCCTGACTGAAACTCCTCAAACAGATTATTTCTGTTCAGATGGTCACACAACTGATTTGCAATGATTTTCTCAATAATTTTGTAGATGAAAGTTAGATTAGATATAGGTCTATAATTGGCTAGAATTCCTAAACTAAGATCAGGTTTCTTAATTATAGGTAATATAGCAACCTGAAAAAGCTGTGGTATGTAACCATTCCTTCAAAACAAATTAAGTAGATCCATAATGGGGATATTAGTTAGGGGAAGTACCTCTTCAAACAGTCTGGTTGGGATGGGATCTAGCAGACATGTGGCTGGTTTGGATGAAGTTATTATTTTTGACTTTTCAGAGATCTCAACAGGACAGCAACAGTCCAAACATGAATCAGGTTCTGGTAACATTTCTGAAGCTGCCTCATCTGACAGGGAATCAGAGGCAATAGTGGGAAGGATGGTGTGAATTTTCACTCTAACTGAAATAATTTTATTTATAACGAATCTCATGAAGTCATCACTGATTATAGCTGTAGGCATACATGGCTCAACAGATACAGGACTTTTCATCAATATAGCTATCAGAACAGATTACCAGTAACAGCATTCACTTTGTGTTCATTACTGAACAACTGACAATAACATTGCACCAAGCTATACCTGTGACACCTAATTATCTCTAATATTAGCTGCAACAGCTAATATTTTTATTGCTACTGCACGATGTGGCTGTATGATGTATGTCACTACCTTACCATCATACTTCATTCTCAGTGTTACTCAATGCCTGTGCAATAATCTGTCACACAACCTGTGTAGTTTATGTTAGTTATGTGCAACATATATCATGTGCATTTAAGCTTATACTTATTCATACAAATGCATCATTATATTTTACCATGTTGTTGTTTACTGTTTCTCTTTGGGACCTTGGAAATATCGTTTTTACTGTTGCACTTTTTGTTATTTTGTTTTGTACCCTTATTGCATGTTTTAGTATTTCTTGTTTGTTCTTTGCTATTAGCAAGTCAAATCGGTTCTTCTCATCCTGAACATTTTATTGCACTGTTGTGTTAAGCTGCATATGACATATAAACATAACTTGAACCTTACAGTCTGTGCTGAGAGTCAGTTGGAGACCTCAAACCTCTAAAACATGTAAAGCAAGGAGATATTCTGGATCAGAGCCTCATGGAGAGAGAAATGGGCTCGTCCGGGATTTGAACCCGGGACCTCTCGCACCCTAAGCGAGAATCATACCCCTAGACCAACGAGCCTTATGCATCTTTTCCCCCATGTGTATTTTGATCCAAACATCTGTACAATGTGCTGATGTGGCAGGTTGTTTTCAAATTGTCACCTGGTACAACACCACCACCTGCTGGTCACAGATTAACCCAACAGGCAACTCGAGCCTCCTAGGCCAAATCTGGCCCTTGTTGCCATTTTATCTGTCCCACAAGAAAGTATTCTAAAGGCATTAAATCTGGCCCACCCTCTTTGACAGACTGAGCTTAAGCTGAAGCAACAATAAATAATTAAATTAATCAAATTAAATTAAAAGCTTGAATTATTCAGTAAGTTTTGATTTAGAAGTGACAAGAGTCTGTGTTAAATTCTGTTACAAATAAATTATAAACTAAAAACTTGATGATACGGCATCAGAGATGGGTGAAATAGTGTCTTTCAACAAGTTGCTGGGAGGAGTGACCGCTGCTCGGTGAAGAGTTCTGCTCAACATTCAGGCGATCCTGCTACCAAGGAGACCCACCATGTCCAGGTGGACAGATCGGCCTCTGCAGCCAGTTTCTTCAGATCCACTGTGGGACGAACCGCTGCAGGAGATCCTTCCTGCCTACAGCCATCAGCATCTATAACAACTCTAACGAAAC
>JBBPBX010077846.1:0-16771 GCA_038048925.1 Garcialebias charrua | reverse complement strand
TCGTCATTTAAAGAACAAGCACTTGGCAGAGTATGGTGAGTTTTCAAGACTCGCAGCAGAGAAGACACGCGGAGCAGCAGCAACAGTCGGACGACAGCTAACGCAGCCCACACTTGCTAACACTCGCCCGTACGAGCGTGACGGTCAGAAAGCTAAACAAATAACCCGAAAAATTATCGAATTCATCGGGCTAGATGACCAGCCGTTCTCAGTGGTGGAAGACACCGGGTTCCGCCGACTGCTCTCTCACATGGAGCCCCGCTACGTGCTACCGGGACGTAAATATTTTACAGACGTGGCCCTGCCAGAGCTACACCAGACTGTTTACTCTCACGTCGAAAGTCTCCTTAAAGTAGGTGTCTCGTCCTCTTTGAGTTTCACAAGTGATATATGGAGCTCGGATGTCAGTCCTGTGTCGATGCTAAGTTTAACTGCTCACTGGATTGATCCAGATTTTCAACCTAAGAAAGCTGTTCTTCATGCCCAGGAGTTTTCTGGCTCCCACACTGCCGTAGCGTTAGCAACCACATTTGAGAAAATGTTTCTGACATGGAATATTCCAAAAGAGAAGATACACGTGATCCTAAGAGATAATGCCAGAAACATGGTGAAAGCTATGACAGACTCTGGATTACCAAGTTTGGGGTGTATGGCACACACCCTGCAGCTGGCAATTCATGATGCAGTGCTGTCGCAGCGCAGTATAAGTGACATTATTGCTAAAGGGAGACGGATTGTGGGGCACTTCAGACACTCTCCATTAGCATATGCAAGACTTCAGAGTGTACAGAAACAACTTGGCCAGCCCACCAAAAGACTGCAACAAGATGTCAGCACTAGGTGGAATAGCACCTATTATATGCTCCAAAGTCTCCTTGAGCAAAAACGACCATTACGTGTTTATGAGGCTGACTTTGAGCTACCTGCTACTTTTACATCTTCGCAGTGGGAATTGATTGAAAACATAACACTCCTGGAACCTTTTGAAGAGCTGACAAAAGAAATATGCTCATCCAAAGCCTCTGCTTCTGATGTGATACCCTCTGTGATTGTTTTAAAGCGTATCCTCACCAAAGATGCTGTTACAGATCAAGGCACTTTGAGATTTATTTTTATTAATGAAAAGTGCATTATAAATTGAATTCATTATTATTATTATTATAAGGTGTGAAGACAACGAAGGCCACACTGCTGGAATCTGTCACCAAAAGATTTGCTGACATTGAAGATGAGCCCCTCTACAGTTTGGCAACACTCATAGACCCAAGGTGAGAACATAAATTCCCAAATAATGTTTTAAAAAAATACATATACATTTTTAAAAAAATGTATATGTATTTTTTAAAACATTATTTTATTAATGTTTTTAATTCTCAAGTGGCCAGAAACAAGGAGTTTTGTTTAAAGTTATTATTCTCCTCTTCCCCATTCAAGGTACAAAGACAGATTTTTTTCTGAAGGACTCAAGACCAAAACACAAAGACTGCTTGTTGGTCTGTTGACAGAAGCTGCTGAAAGGAACGCAAACCAAACACCTGAAGCTGCCAACACAGGGGAGCCAGCAGAGAAAGTTCCACGAGCAGGATCCTTGTCTTCAATGTTTGGTGAAATCATGGCAGAAGAAACCATGCAGCAGGATCACGCAGACAGTGCATCACCATCAGAGATGATTATCTACCTCACAGAGCCACCCAACTCTAGAAGTGCATCACCATTGGAATACTGGAAGACTAACAAGGTACAGTTTCCGGACCTTGCTAGCAAGAGCTTACCTGTCTGCACCCTGCAGCGTGGAGAGTGAGCGCTTATTCAGTGCTGCATCCAACATTGTGGATGAACACAGGAATAGACTCATGACTGAAAAAGCTGAGATGCTCCTGTTTATTAAGAAGAATCTTCCCACAATGCTTATCAGCAAGTCATAAGGACTTGGCATTCTTAATGCCGTGTTCAACATTGTTTAAGGTCTTTAAGACCATATGTTATTTAAAGCTGCACTATGTAACTTTGTAGTGCAGTCTAACTTCTAACAATATATTTTTAACATATTTCTTCACTCTGTCACTATCTACTGACAGACTGATGTTAGACAAAGTAATCTCTGAAAAAAAACTATAGTCCCCTTGCTTCTCTATCAGCATTTATAAAAACACTAAAAACACAGAGTGACCCGCCGTTAACCAGCCAATAAAAACAGAGTTTCAATTTTTCAATTTGAAATTCAAGCTCTGTTTTTATTGGCCGATTCAAATTCAAGCTCTGTTTTTATTGGCTGGTTACAAACTCTGTTTTTATTGGCTGGTTAAGGACGGGTCAATCTGTGTTTTAGTGTTTTTATAAATGCTGATAGAGAAGCAAGGGGACTATAGTTTTTTTCAGAGATTACTTTGTCTAACATCAGTCTGTCAGTAGATAGTGACAGAGTGAAGAAATATGTTAAAAATATATTGTTAGAAAAGTTACAGACTGCACTACAAAGTTACATAGTGCAGCTTTAAGTAGCAAATGGGGTATTTTATTTTATATAAAGTAACAGATGTGTTTTTTTTATTGAAAGTGAGGTAAACATTTAGTTTTTTTCTTTGATAATGCACAATGTTTGTTGATGCACATAACAGCAATTCTTGCTCTCAGGTATTTTTGATTTTGTAATGTATGGTTATTTTTTTTATTTTATTTTTTTACTTTTATAGTTGTTGCATTGTGCCTGCAAGTTTGTCTATATTTGTTCTCTGAAATAAATGAGTAAAAATATGTTTTTGTCTAAATTATGGTGATTTTATGGTTCTTTTCAGATCTTGTAGCCAGAATCAGCACTCATAACTAAACCAATTAAGTTACAGTCAATCCATCAATATACAGTATAGAAGAAAATGACACTGAAGGTATTAGCCCAATAATTCTATGGGATGCATTTAAAGCAGTAATCAGGGGAAAACTGATAGCTTTGACTGCAAAACAGAACAAAATCTAAAGAAACTCTTATTACAACTTGGTAGGAAAATTAAAGCATATGGAGATAAAATATCAGACAACCCACAATGCCCAGCTTCTTAAAGAAATCAAAGATATTAAACAAGAAATAGACATTGTTTTGACTGGGGAAGTTGAGAAAAAACTTAGATATCTGAAGCAAGATTATTATGAACAGGGAGCAAAGGCAAATAGATTATTAGCAAGGCGACTCAGAAAACAGCAAACAGCAAATACCATACATAAAATCAGAAACCATACTAATAATCTTGAATATAGTGAAGAGGCAATAGAAGAAACTTTTAGAAAGTATTATGAAAATCTATATAAACAACCTCCCTCTTCAAGTAATATTGAAAAAACAAAATTTCTTAATGCTTTGGATTTACCTACAATTGGAAATGAGCAAAACAGGAGACTCACAGCACCTATAACACATGAAGAAATATCTAGAGCCATTTCAAGACTTAGGGCTAAAAAATCCCCTGGAAGTGATGGGTTTCCAGCAGAGTGGTACAAGACCTTTAAAGAAGAACTGATACCCATATTATTACCATCATTCAAATATACATTAGAGATGGGCCAGGTCCCAATCTCCTGGAGAGAGGCAATCATCTCTGTAATCCCTAAGGAGGGGAAAGATACTGAATATTGTGGCAACTATAGACCCATATCTGTTCTTAATGTGGATTACAAGATATACACATCTATAATTGCTGAACGATATGGAAAAATCATGGCACATCTGATTGACGAAGATCAAACAGGTTTCATTATGAGACGTAAAACTCAGGACAGCATTAGGAGAACCCTCCATGTAGTTGACTCAATACAATCCCAAAAAACTAGAGCTATCCTTGTAAGCCTGGATGCTGAAAAAGCATTTGATAGTGTAAACTGGAACTTCCTGTATGTAGTACTCGAAAGATTTGGTTTCAATAAAGACTCAATTAAATGCATAAAATCCATTTATCAAAACCCTACAGCAAGAATAAAAATTAATGGCAGTCTAACAAAACAGATAAAGCTTGAGCGAGGTACTCGCCAAGGATGCTGTCTCTCACCTCTTCTCTTTACATTATACATTGAGCCCTTTGCACAAGCTGTGCGAGAGAGTGAGGAGGTGAGAGGAGTCAATATTAATGGAAGAGAACATGTCATAAGCCTGTTTGCAGATGACATTATAATATACCTGGATAACCCAAATCAAAATATTATTCCTTTGGTGGATCTGGTGAATTCTTTCTCTCAACACTCAGGTTATAAAATTAATGTTACTAAGACTCAGGTGCTGTCATTTAATTATACTCCATCAGAAGAGATTAGAACCATACTCAAGATAAATTGGGATTTAAAATCCATAAACTATCTTGGAGTAAAAATAACTAAAAAACTAAGTAATCTTTATAAGGCTAACTATGACACTATTAACCTCCAAATTAGACAGGACTTAAACAGATGGACAACTTTTACACTAGATCTAAATTCAAGAATCTCTGTAATAAAAATGAATATCCTCCCACGGTTGTTATATCTTTTTCAAGCTCTTCCAGTTAAAATCCCACCAGAGAGATTTAAATACTGGGATAAGATTATTTCTAGATTTATTTGGAATGGGAGGAAGCCCAGGATAAAATATTCAACACTACAGTTGTCAAGGGAACAGGGTGGAATGGCACTCCCTCACCTAAAGGATTACTATTGTGCAGCACAACTACGACATGTAATTAAATGGTGTGATCAAACCTACTGTGCTAAGTGGAAAGACATTGAAATGGTAGTGGGTGATGTCCCACTCCAGACATTACTTGGGGATGTTAAACTTAGGAAGGCACAACAGCACCGACTGGATTCAATAACTTCTCATACCTTGGACATCTGGTTTGAAAATATAAAACAAAACAAACTGGAAAAGGAGGTTGGGATGATACGTTGGGTTGCACATGATGGCAGTTTTACACCAAATAAACATGATCAGGGATTTAAACATTGGGAGTACAATGGAATAACTGCAATCTGTACTATAATTAAAGATGGTAAGATGATGAGTTTTGAAGAATTAAGAGGGAAATATCAACTGGAAAAAACAGACTTCTTTCGATATTTGCAGCTGAGAGACTATTTTTTGAGAGAAATACAAAGCTCTCAAACATCATATGGTGTACTTGGCTGGGTGATTAAAACCTACAAAGGAATTCAATACAAAGAAATAACATCACTATATAAAACTCTGAGGGAAGACACATCAACATCAACCATATATATAAAAACTAACTGGGAGAAAGAATCTAAAATTGAAATATCATCTGAAGAATGGCGGGATATATGTATAAATCAGAGCACAACAACAAACTCTAGACTTTGGAGAGAGTTTGGATGGAAAAACCTCATTAGGTTCTTCATTACACCCAAGATAAAGAGTAAACAAACCAAATCTCATTTACCGTGTTGGAGAATATGTGGAATTTTAGAAGCAAACCATACACATATATTCTGGGAGTGTCCAAAATTAGATTCATATTGGCAAAATGTGAATACTACAATCAGAGTTATTTTGGGATACTCATTATCAAAAGATTTTAAAACAATGTATCTTGGAAATGTAAAAAAATGTGTATTATATGAAGATATGTACTTGATTAAGATCCTGTTAATTGCATGTAAAAAAGCTATAACAAGAAACTGGTACCAGATAACTGCTCCCTCCGTACAACAATGGCTGAATATTGTTAGTGAAATTTATGAGATGGAGCGAATGACCTACATTCTTAGACTAAAAGAAGACGTTTTTTTGAATAAGTGGAAAAAATGGACACAGTACAAAACCCAAGAAAAGATATGAGGAAACTCAATGTCATTAACAGGGACATTTGTAGACCATAGACACATATGAACAAGATTTATTTTATTTTTATTATTATATATTTTTTATATATATACTTTTTTTTTCATAGTTATTGTTGTATGAGTGTGTGCACCCCTTTATTGTTGTTTTGGGGAATTATTGTAATGAGAGGCCTGCTTAGGCTACTATAATCTGGAAAAAGTCAGTGATATATCCTTGGAATGTTATTTTTCTATTGAAAATGTTAATAAAAATTAAAGTAAAAAAAAAAAAGTTACAGTCAATCCATCTGATCGGTGATAGGTATCGGTGATCGGCACACATAGGTGATCGCATCGGTGATCGGTATCGGTGATCGGCACACATAGGTGATCGGTATCGTGATCGGCTGCATAAAACCTGATCGGAGCATCCCTAGTAAGATTAAATTTGAAGATTACAAATATGTCAGGATTAGTGGTATTTCATAAATATTTACAAGTATATTAAATATTAGTATGAAAAGTTAATCTACATATGTCTCAAAAAACGTTCAATACAGAAAAAACTGGACTTTGTAACAGAAAACGTTTTGCTCTTCATCCTGAAATATATTTCTATCAGTATTGCATTACACCCATTATGTTCCATTATTTGTATTCACTTAATTCTGCCTTATAATGTGAAATGTGACACTAGGCAGAACGTTTTTCTCTCGGGCTTTGTTTTCACTAGGGAACAGTTACACGCCTGCACATACACAGACATAACACTGGATGATTGACATATGAAGCTGATAGCTTGTTGGCTGAGAGGCGGATCACTCACAGAGTAGGGGAAGTTCTAGGGCGGTTCCAAGGCGGTTCGGTTCCAGGATTGGTCCCACGAGGCGATGACGTCATCTAGAGGTATAAAACCGTGGTCCGCCTTCGAAGATGTGTGTGTGGACTTGTGCTCGGTGAGAGCTGTGTTGGAGTCAGGTCTGTTGTCTGCTGTAAGGTTTATTCTTATATGTACAATAAACCTACATAAAATTTGCACATTCGTTTCAGAGCTTCCTTCAACCTTTTGAATTCGCAACAATTTGGTGACCACCGACGTGGAGAGGTTTGCAGTTTCGTCTGAAACGAGAGATGATTTGGAGGGTTCCCCCCCCCCCACCGCCGACAGAGACGAGCACGCGCGCAGTCAACAACCGGTGATTCACAGAGGTGAGCAGGACTCCTCTTACACAAAACGTCTGCGTTTGGACACACTAAATTATTTGTTGACTGAGGGCTGTTTGTCTCCAGGTGGCCAGTGGTTTATAATGTTAGCAGCTAAAAGTAAAAAAAAAGTAAAAAAAATGTGAACTACTGTTGGTATTTCATTTGAATGTGCATTTTTTTTGCGGTTCTTGTACATGTGAGTAAGGTGAAAAGCACAGAAGTTCCACACACGCGTAGGGATAATTTACGAGTGCCTTGTTTGCCCTTCCCCCACATCCCCCTTCTGAGCTCCGG
This sequence comes from Garcialebias charrua, assembly GCA_038048925.1. Taxonomy (NCBI): domain Eukaryota; kingdom Metazoa; phylum Chordata; class Actinopteri; order Cyprinodontiformes; family Rivulidae; genus Garcialebias; species Garcialebias charrua. The sequence continues at coordinate 9,472 of JBBPBX010077846.1, read as the reverse complement.
CCTGTCGGCTGGGAGACACGTTTCCTTTGGACTCCGGGAAACTGTGTGGTCGAGGCTCCATCGTGAACTCCGGGCATCTGTCGCCGTTGAGTCACAGGGCTTTCATCCGACACGCGGTTTTGCCGTTCAGAGTGGATTGCCACTCCGGGGTCACAGGTCGCTGTGCGTGTGATTAGGTCACATCCGGGACTGTGATCGCTGTTAAGAGTCACATTTTTCCTCCCCTTCCCAGTTAAAGTCGATTACCGTATTTTCCACTGTATAGGTCGCACCCATTTTTTTAAGATAACTTTCTTTTCTTTTTATTATTTTTAGTTTTCTTTTCTCTTTTTTTTCGAGGCTTGCGACCTGTACTCCGGAAGGTGCTGTATACACGCAAACAAGGCAACAGGGACAGATTTTTTATTTTCATTTTTATTCTCATTTATTGCATTTGTGAGTGTTAAAGTCAGGGAGCCAGAAACCTTCTCTGAGGAGCATGCACAGGGCAGTTTCGCACATGCAGCTGTCACACGGCCGGTCTCCCCCACTGATTTGTTGCAGTTCCTGCAGATGGGGCTCCCCTCCTCCTTCCTCTCCCCCTCCCCCCTGCCGCAGTTGGCCTCTGGAGGTTCTGGTCCAGAGACCGGCTTGGAGCTGCTGGCTCGAACTCAGATTTATGGCTTCTAACAAGATAATACTCTCCTGTTGGTGCCTGACACGGAGGCAAGGAGACATCTCCTCCCCTCCTCCCTCACCCCCCCCTACGTGCCTGTGAACCTGCACAGCACAGAGGCCTCTTTCATCCATATAAATCTCACTGAGTTTTCTCCTGGTTCTGGTTTTGGACCTGCTAGGGAGGTCCGCCTCAAGGGTTCCGGCTGATAACAGGGAGTTTTACGACTTAATCAGCTCAGGCTGGGACTGTAAAAGTTACTTTAGTGCTACTATGGAGGACACTCCAGAGTAAAAGACTTACTTAGTTTGTCAGATTTTTATTTTCTGTTGCTGTGACCTTTGTTTTAAACACGCTGACCTCTCTGTGGCAGTCTGTTGTCCTCACAATGCAGTACTGTATTTTTTGCAGATATGTGCTTTTCACTCTCAGTGTTAAAGGCACATTTCTGATTTTTATAGGTGAGGTTCCCGTGAACATGTTGCCTAAAGGAGTACATGCAGGGTTAATCTCACGCCATTAATTGTTACGTTTCCAGTTCTCATCACTTCAGCCTGGTGGGGTGCAGGTCATGTTTAATGACATATGAACAGGGCCTGTGTAATGGTGGTTTGGAGTACTTTGGTGGTTTGTTTTTATTTTTATTTGTTCTTTTTTATATGTGTATTTTTATTTTTTATTTTTTCTTGGAGGACTGCCGCTTGTTTGTTCTGCAGGAGCGTTCTGCCTTGGCCTTCTGACCTGCTCGACAGAGTCTGGAAGGGAGTCTTCACACAGCTGACATACTGCAGGGGGTGACTTTATTTAGGTGTTTTCTGAGGATTTCAGCTTGACTTCTAATCAGTGAACGTTGCAGGTGTTCCATGACGACGTTTGGTTAGCAGTTAATTCTTTCTACAGTAATTTCACTTATACACAGATATGCAGCTCTCAATTTACAATTTTATTCCTCACCCTACAACATTACTCGTTTGCATACACCTAGGTTTCCTCAACCATAGCATGGAGTGGTTGCATCATGACTCTCTAGTGTTGAACACCATTCTTGGACAGATCACATGTTATGCTGTCATTGAAGCTAGGTTTTGCTAACAACTCCTGTTGGCACCTGCACTGGACTGCACTGAACTGTCGAATTGCGTTGTGTTCAGCTGAGCTGCAAGCTGACACCACACCTGCACTGAACTGCCGACATGCATCATGTTCAGCTAAAGCCGCAAGCTGTCATGACTCATACCTGAACTGTTACATGGAATTTTCACCAGTTTCACCTCAAGTCTATGAACTGTGGTCTGCACCCACTGCTGGACTCTTGACATCTCCTATGGGGGCTGGAGGACTCATGACAAGTGAAAGTCAAGCTGGAAACGTCACTACCAAACTTTGCAGCCTGGCTGATGTGTCAGCTGACCATGTGATCTTCAGGTGGTGGTTCAATAACTACAGTTTTTCATGATCGGCATTCTTTGCTATGGTAGAACCTCACGCACACTCATTATTCATACATACATGTACAGATCTCACTGACACGTGACCTGCATGGCCACACACGTTTTTGTTTTATCCTTCACGTACTCTCAGTACAGTTGTTCGATATGGGCACCTGTTGCGTTCCTTTTTGGATGTGTGTTTGTCTTTTTCTTTTCTTTTTCCTCACCTTTTTGGACAAGCCTTGGTGTTGAGAACACGTCTTTCTGGGACTGGACTGACAGCTTCAATTGTTTGTGGTTTCTAGTTTTACCGTCTTGTATACAGTACTATGACTGCTTGTGGTTGTGACAGGCATAGGTGGAGAGTTTGCTGGCATGATGCAGAGAAGGAAGGTAAATGTTTTCTTTGTCCTGGAGACCGAGTGGAAGGGCAGCAAGACTCACGGTGTTGGAGCAGGATTAAAGCTCTCTTACTTTGGTGTGGATAGTGGAGGAGATGGAGTAGAGGTTGTGTTGAAGGAGGTGTTGACATAGGATGTCGTGGTGGTGTGACATGTGTCTAGTGGGGGATGTGTCTTATGGTTGAAGTATTACGTCTGATGCTAGGCAGTTGGGTTTGGCTATTTTGAGTTTTTATTTTTTCTTTCTGGTAGTATTTCCACCTGCAGTACAGATGACGTTTGTGTTATGAGCATTTCCATTGTTTTCTTTGTAACAGGATGTTTTTTGTTTACCTCCTGTTTCAAAAAAGGGGATGGGAGATAACAAACATACTGTATAGTTAAACACACCATTTCAAATACCTAATTAGATCAACGTTTTAACTTTTCATACAGTGATGAGAGCTGGAAACAGTTATACATTTGATAAAGTTATAAAAGATCATTTTAATAAGTGCCTAAAAACAGGTTGTTGGATAGTAGTTGCTCAACAAGATTCTGTTGAACCCATCTCTGGATCTGAATGTTTGGGGTAATTTATACAGATTTAGTGCTGACTTTCTCTTATTTTTCATTTACAGGTCAAATCTGGACTGCTGATGATCTGTCAGCCCTGTGACAGAACGTGTAAGATAAAATTGTGAATAATTTATATTTGAAAAGGGGAAATGCACTTTACAATCACGTTTCCACAGCTGTGATGGACAAGCAGAGGAACCTTACCATAACTGGGTTTACATTCCTCCCCTTTTCAGCAGATTAATTAATGTTGAATGAATGCTTAATGTTGCAGTGTAACCAATGAAGGGAAAATCTATTTCCCTGCACCATTTTTTATTTATTTATCTTACAGGTTAACAGGTGGAACATGCAGCAGAGCACAACTAATCACATTAACTAACAAACTAACCAACTAATCACTAATATATGCCAAGGTTTTCTCATTATTTGTTGAAACCTCTCAATTGTTGTTTACACCGTATGTTGAAAGGATACATATGGTTATTCTTATGCCTGTGAAGAATGACTGTGAGTTTGATCCAGGAGGCCCAGAAAGGATTGAAGGTTGTTGAGATGAATGAGTCAGACAGAATGTGAATGTTACAGACAGATTAATTTGACTATATATATGTGTGTGCCTGGTGAATGTGCAGTACAATAGTTGTGTGTTGATAGATTTTTGAGAAAGGTGTACAGGGTTTTCACTATTTTTCTATAGATATAATTTAGTTTTATCAATTTTGATTCTTAGATCTGAACGATAATTAGAAATGTTTTAGAGGATACATTTTAGCTGCACCTTGTTAAGAAGTATCAGAGTAAGCCTAGCGGTGAATTTTACTGATAGGAAATGTTTGTGGTAGAACATTCTGGTACAGAGAATAATATATATATATATATATATATAGGAAATGGATGTGAATAAGATATTTGAGTTTGACAGGTTATGGAAGGATTTTTGTGTTTTCTGTTCTGATTAGATTAATCATAGATTAAGTGTTTAATTTTCTGAATGTGGTCTTAGCCCTTATCACAGACATCTCTGAATAAGAGCAGTTGAGCTTTTCTCAGATATCAGACTAGTCAACAGAGTAGTGTAGGGTTTTTCTCCTCACAGGTGTCTATGATGATGAAGATGAGATGGCCTGACTTGGCTAAAGCATAGTTCATATTCTTTGCTAAGGTTAACACATACCTGAAATGGAGCAGAGTATATGCAATGTTTTGAAGTTTGTTAAGAGTTGATAATTCAATTTTGGGTAATTTAAGGGTTTTTGAGAAAGTATTGGATTTATAAAGTCAAGTTAAAGTCCAGTTGTTTTTTATTGAACGCCTTTTAAAGGTATTGAATTTAACTTCATTATTCCTGCATATACCCTGTAGAGGCGTGTATGTTGATAGGAGGGACAGTCCGCTCAGTTCTTTCTTGTTTTTATTTTTATTTGTTCGTCTTTGCATCTATTTTTGTCTTGTTTGTTTTTGTCTGTTTTGTTCTTGTTCATTGTTTTTGTTTGTTTTGTCTTGTTTCTGTTTGTTTGTTACATTTGTCTTGTTTGTTTTTGTCTGTTTTATTCTTGTTCATTGTTTTTGTTTGTTTTGTCTTGTTTCTATTTGTTTGTTACATTTGTTTTATTCTTTGTTTTTGTCTGTTTTGTTTTTTATTCTCTTGTTTGTTCTGTTTAGTTTTTCTTACCATTTAGTATTGATGCTTATTTTATATGAGGGTTTTATATTCTGGGTGGGTAACTTAAATGTAATATTGCTGTGGGAGGGAATGTTAGAGATTTCCAATGTGTATCAAGTTTTTAATTGCATTCTCACATAGAACATATAGGATTTTGTTGACATGATGTTTGTCATGTCAAAAGGGGAATTGAAATATATTTCTATCAGTATTGCATTACACCCATTATGTTCCATTATTTGTATTCACTTAATTCTGCCTTATAATGTGAAATGTGACACTAGGCAGAACGTTTTTCTCTCGGGCTTTGTTTTCACTAGGGAACAGTTACACGCCTGCACATACACAGACATAACACTGGATGATTGACATATGAAGCTGATAGCTTGTTGGCTGAGAGGCGGATCACTCACAGAGTAGGGGAAGTTCTAGGGCGGTTCCAAGGCGGTTCGGTTCCAGGATTGGTCCCACGAGGCGATGACGTCATCTAGAGGTATAAAACCGTGGTCCGCCTTCGAAGATGTGTGTGTGGACTTGTGCTCGGTGAGAGCTGTGTTGGAGTCAGGTCTGTTGTCTGCTGTAAGGTTTATTCTTATATGTACAATAAACCTACATAAAATTTGCACATTCGTTTCAGAGCTTCCTTCAACCTTTTGAATTCGCAACAATCCGAAGAGCTTTCTCAATTCAAAGAACAGAGTGAGGTTCAGGTTTTAAAGGCTGAGATAAGATACACACATACCTATGTAAATTGACAAATCACACCTCACACCTTAACAATAGGGTGGTGAAGATTCTCAGTCATCTAGGACATGATAAATCAAAAAAGGCGTTCAATAAAGAGACAACTGGACTTTATTTGTAACAGAAGACGTTTCGCCCTTTATCCAAAGGGCTTTCTTAATTCAAAGAGCAGACTGTGAGAGTGAGGTTATAAGAAGCTGAGATGACACACACACATACCTATGTAAGCACGGCTGTGCCATGGGATCTCCAGTGTCACCAATTGTTGCCAACCTCTACATGGAGGAAGTGGAACAGAGAGCCCTATACTCCTATGAGGGAACACCTACAAGTCATTGGTTCCGATATGTGGATGATACCTGGGTCAAAATCTAAACCAAGCAAGTGGAAGCGTTCACCAGACACATTAACTCGGTCGAAAGCAACATCAAGTTCACCAGAGAGGATGCTAACGACAACAAGTTGCCTTTTTTGGACTGCTTGGTTCACATGGAGGGAGAAGACAGTCTCAACATTGAAGTTTACAGAAAACCAACCCACACAGACCAGCATCTTCTGTTTGACTCTCACCATCCACTGGAACACAAACTCTCTGTCATCAGAACTTTACAGCATCGGGCCGAACATATCCCCACGAAGACAGAAAGGAAGAAAAAGGAACAGAAACACGTTAAAAATCTCTTCAAGCATGTGGATATCCTAACTGGGCCTTTGTCAAGTCGGTGAGGAAATCTACAAAACACAATAATAAACAGAAAAAGGAGAACAGACGAAAAAGCATTGTCATTCCTTATGTGGCTGGAGTTTCAGAGAATTTCAGAAGGATTTTCAACAAACACAACATCCCAGTACATTTCAAACCCAGCAGGACTCTCAGACAGAGGGTGGTCCACCCGAAGGACAAGACACCTACACACAAACAGAGTGGTGTAGTGTACGCAGTCCAGTGCAGCGAGGACTGTCCAGACTTCTACATTGGAGAAACTATACAGCCCATTCACAGACGAATGTCCCAACACAGGAGAGCCAACTCCTCTGGACCAAACTCAGCTGTTCACCTCCATCTCATGGACAAGGGTCACTCTTTTGAGGACCAGAATGTGCACATTTTGGACTGAGAACACAGATGGTTTGAGAGGGGTGTGAAAGAAGCTGTTTATGTCAAGAGAGAAAGGCCTTCTCTTAATAGAGGAGGAGGCCTCAGATTCCAACTTTCAAAAATGTATGGTGCAGCTTTAGGACTGATTCTCAGACGATTTTCACACTTGATGAGAACAGAGGAGCCTAATCTGCGAATTAGCCTAACAAAGACCTTGGGAAACCCCTAATGTTTGGGTGTGAGGTGTGATTGTCAATTTGCATAGGATATTCATTCATTCATTCATTCAACCTTTATTTAGTCAGGTAAATCTTTTGAACCTCATGGGCTCATTTACGAAAGCGACCTGCTAAAACTAAAGAACAATGAACAGCAGTGATAGAATTTCATTAAACAATAAACAAACAAACAATAAACAATAGAAAACAAAAAGAGAGAAAAAAACAAAAGTTTTTTTTTTTTTTTAACAAAGTATCAAAAAACTAGCAAAACATTATAAGGTAGACGTATAAAATCAAAGACAGGAACAAATCTGCATTGGTTTTTGCCAGGATTCCAACAGATTCTGAAAACCATTTAGAGAAGTCAAGGTCGAGAGCTTCAGATCTTTTTGTAAGTCAAAAAGGCGTTCAATTCAGGATCAACTGGACTTTATTTGTAACAGAAAACGTTTCGACTTCTGTCCAGAAGTCTTTTTCAATTCTGAATGGAAGCTGTGAGAACGAGAAGTTTTATACAGGCTTACAAGTCAATAACACATACATGTAAATTGACAGATCACACCTTAACAGTAGGGAGTCCCTTGAAGTCTCTGACAGAAAACACAACTAGTCACAGCTGAGGTAACACATACATGTAAATTGACAGAACACACCTTAACAGTAGGGAGTTCCCTTTTTGTAAGATATACCATGAAGCAGGAGCAGAATAGGAGAAGGCCCTTTTTCCAAGTTCAGTCCTCACTGACGGAACACTGCAGGTAATCATGTCCTGAGAGCGCACACTGTAGCTGCACTCACGCAAAGACATGTAGGAGGAGATGTATGAGGGCAGCAGACCAAGAAGTGATTTAAAGATGAAGATGTACCAGTGGAAGAGTCTGCGTGAGGTTAATGATGTCCAATTAACCAGTGAATACAGGGTGCAGTGGTGGGTACGATAATCACAACCAGTTATGAATCTTAGTGCACCATGATAGACCACATCCAACATCCGCAGGGTGCTTGTAGGAGCATTCATGTAGAGAATGTCACCGTAATCAATGGAGGGAAGGAAAGTCACAGATACAAGGCGTTTCCTAACATTCAGTGTTAGACATGATCTGTTTCTGAAAAAGAAACCCAGTTTAACTTTCAATTTCTTCACTAGGTTTTCCACGTGGAGTTTAAAAGAGAGATGTGAATCGATCAGGATACCCAGATATTTATAGGAATCAACAAACTCAATAGGGACACCATTTGAAGATAAAATCAGAGGAGGATCTGCTGGAACCGCCTTCCTATTTGAAAAAAACATCCCTTTTGTTTTATCAGCATTTAGGACAAGTTTGAGACGGAACAAATCTGACTGGATGATGTCAAAAGCGGATTGTAGTAACTGGAAAGCCTTAGCTACTGTTTTAGCTCGGCAATAAACAACTGTATCATCAGCATAGAAATGTAAGGATGCATCAGGGATGCAGTGACCTACATTAGCTATGTAGATTGTAAAGAGAGTTGGTCCTAAAACTGAGCCTTGTGGTACACCATTTTTAACTGTTAAATAGCTGGAAGAAGCACCGTTATGTTGAACACATTGCCTCCGATTGGAAAGATAGTTAGAAAACCAACCGATGGTGTGATCAGAGAAACCGATTTCTGAGAGCTTATGACACAGGATGTTATGATCCACAGTGTCAAAAGCTTTAGACAGGTCTAAGAAAAGTGCAGCACAATAGTCCTTAGCATCCAATGCTTCAACAACATCATTCAGAACCTTCAGAGAAGCAGTTGTTGTGCTGTGTTTTTTCCTGAAACCAGATTGATGGAGTAAGATGTTAAATGAGTCCAGATAATTTTTGATCTGAGAGTTTATCAGTTTTTCTTGAACCTTGGCTAAGATGCAGAGTTTAGAGATCGGTCGATAATTGTTCAGTGAGGTGGGGTCACCTCCCTTCAGCAAAGGAAGAACAAAGGCTGTTTTCCAAGCATCCGGAATGGTGTTTTGGCTTATGGATAGATTAAAGATGTGGGTCACAGGGACTGTGATGATATGAGCAGCCAGCCTTAAGAAATAAGGTGGAAGTTCATCTGGACCTGCAGATTTTTTAGGATCAAGATCATTTAACAGTTTATTTACCTCACTGACTGAGAATGGAGAAAAAGAGAAGGTGTGATTAACAGATGGTTGGCTTGTAGGAGGGATTTGATTTGTTGAAGTTTGATTATTAGATAAAGTGGCCGATTTTCCGTTTGTAACTGTATCAAATAAAGAACTAGAAGCAACAAAATGTTTATTGAAACAGTTCAGGATCTCGTGCTTATTTGACACAGGAACAGAGTCAACAAGAAATTGTGATGGGAGGTCAGATGATTGGGGGGTGCCTGAGAGAGATTTAATGGTTTTCCAGAATTTTTTAGGATCGTTTAGATTTTTGGAGGTCTGAGATAAGAAGTAGTTACGTTTTGCAGCTTTAATGGCAGTTGTGCATTTATTCCTTAGCTGCCGAAATTTCAACCAATCAGTGTCTGAGTGTGATTTTCTTGCTGCTGCCCAAAGATGATCTCTCCAGTGCAGGAGATCAGCTAGTTCAGGAGTAAACCAGGGGCTGTCACGGCCCTTTATCCTGAACTGCCGGAAAGGAGCGTGTTTGTTTACAAAGTAAATGAAACTACCATGAAAATAGTTCCAAGCGGTGTTCACGTCATTGATTTGTAGGAT
>JBBPBX010077845.1:5082-16772 GCA_038048925.1 Garcialebias charrua | reverse complement strand
GTCTTCGAGCAGTTTAATTGAAGAAAGTTCTGATTCATCCATGCCTTTATTTCCTCCAGGCAGGTAGAGAGGGCAGTGAGTGAAGGGATGATGATGATGTTCCAGTCCTGATGTAAAGCTGTGTGTCGTCGGCATAGCAGTGAAAAGAAATGTTGAACTGATTAATAATTTGACCTAAAGGCAGCATGTAGAGGGAAAACAGCAGTGACAATTGCACCTCCCCAGAGAGAAGCAGAGGGAACCCCCAGGCGCAGAGACCCCAAGAGGCTGCAGCGACGAGTCCACAGGCCCCGCCGGCAACCTGTCCCTCCAGAGTAGATCCGGCCATGGACACCAAGCCCCAAGTACCGATGTCATACCACCCCCCAACAGAGGTCTGACAGAGCCAGGGCACCCAGGTCCTGGCAGGCAGCCACCAGGGCGGGCCGGCACACACCCGATCACCCAGCCCAGATGCCAAGAGCCATCAATGCACCGGTGGCAGGGGGGCCCGCCACCGGAGGGGAGCGCAATAGGGGGAAGTAGACCCACCTTAAATTGGGGGGCCCAAATTGATCCAAGAGAGGGGACCAGCCAAAACCCAACACGAGACATAAAAAATATATTCAACCGCCGGAGACTCTGCAACCTGATGTTGAGGACATTTGGTTTTAAAATTGTTTAACTTTTTCAGGGGAATAAGATTTGAAGTTTTATTTTTACGTTTAAATAACAATATTTACATGCATATGTTGTTGTTGTTTTACTTTTAAATACTCAAAAACATTGTTTCTTTTTTATGTTTTTGATGTTCTACTAATTCTAACAAAACTATCCATCCATCCATTTTCGTCCGCTTATCCGGGGTCGGGTCGCAGGGGTAGCAGTAGGGAGGCCCAGACTTCCCTCTCCCCTGCCACATGGAGCAGCTCCTCTGGGGGAATCCCAAGGCGTTCCCAGACCAGCCGAGAAACATAGTCCCTCCAGTGTGTCCTGGGTCTTCCCCTGGGCCTCCTCCCGGTGGGACATGCCCGGAACACCTCCCCAGGGAGGCGTCCAGGAGGCATCCTAACCAGATGCCCGAGCCACCTCAACTGGCTTCCTCTCGATGAGGACAAAACTAGGGTAGGCTAAATTAAAAAATGTTCATCAAGTGGAAGTTTAAGATTCAAGAAAATCCAAGTGTCAAGCCAAGAGGACACTTCTCTGGGTGGTGTTGGATTTTAGGGGTCTGATGCAAGTAGAAGAAGGATTCTTAAAAAAAAAAAAAAATGGGGAAAATTAATCACATAAACTATTGTCAAATCTTTCATATAACATGATTTATTTATTTATTATTATTACAGGCCATTTCAAAATATTTCAAAATAAAGTTCTTAAAGACCCAGTCAAGTAAAGTCTCGAGGATGAAAATGCACTACAGTATTGAACAAATAGCATTTTAGATCGCAGTACATTACAATCATGTGTATTATGTTAAAATATAAGACTTTCAGATCCAAATAAATGTTAAAATTATTTACTTTGTAATATTATCTGCATATTTGAAAAACTGAATAAATATGGCATTAGAGGATTAGCACTACAGTGGGTATCCAGTTATTTGAATAATAGGAGACAGTTTGGACAGGTAAATGATGTAAGATCGGAATTTTGTAGTGGAGTCCATCAAGACTCTGTGTTGGAACCACAGTTGTTTAATTTGTATGTGAATGATCTGGTTGATGTGTCAGAGCTTTTGAAGTGTGTTTTATTTGCAGATGATACCACATTATTTTGTTCGGATGAAGATATTGAACAGATGATAGAGATGATACAAGCAGAATTCGTAAAAATACAAACTTGGTTCCAACTTAATAAATTGTCCTTAAATTTGGAAAAACAAACTACGTGCTATTTAGTAATATAAATACAATTATCAAAGTTCCGTTTAAAATTGACAGTATTGAAATTCATAGAGTTAATAAAATAAAAATTTGAAGTGTCATTATTGATGAGAAGCTGACATGGAAATCTTATGTAAATTACCGGTATGAATCAATGTATGAATCGGTAAGAATAAAAATAGAAAACTCTGTTGCATTACTGTATAAAGTAAAATAGCTTTTGAATGACAAAGCTTTTTATATTGTCTAATGTAACGATTGTTCCATTTTTATTTATTTATTTTATTACTGTTATTAAAGGCTGTTTCAAAATATTTCAAAATAAAGTTCTTGGTGGAGAAAACCTCCATTAAAAGTTATATCCTTTTATGAGAAATTGCCGTGAGGCATTTCCATGTGCACTTTCACTTGATCTTATTGACTATATTTTTAAAAGTTATATCCTTTTATGAGAAATTGCCGTGAGGCATTTCCATGTGCACTTTCACTTGATCTTATTGACTATATTTTATTGGGCTCACACTCAATAAGCAGAAACAATAGCATTGATAATGGCAACATTTAAGTGAACTTGCTGCTTTAGTCAGAACAAAGGAAAATGTAAATGCATACGGATGACATTCAATTAAATTCTATTTCCTGCTGCTGAACGTTTGGCTGCAGGGCTCGAGCTAAGGTAATTGTTTGGGTTGTAAAAATAGAACAAAACTCTGGCTGCAAGAATCAATGACACAAATGTTTTTGAAAGCATGATTTTACATGAATAATTTTTACTTTTTTGTGGAATAAAACTCTGATAAATCAACTATTTAACATTGGGAAGGTATTTACGGTAGTTTGTTCTGCCTTGCTGACTTTTTCTGGGGCGGCTTGAATTACCATGAAAGCTTGGACACGGAAATAACACTGGACTAGATGTTTACTGCATACTGTCTTTCATACAAGCTGACACTTTTCAACTTATTCAAGTCCCTAAATACAATTTACAGCTGCTGTGTGATTACAGCTGCAAAGCTTGGAAAAGAGATGTGAACGTGAAGGTAAGCACACTTGTAAAATTTACTAGCTAAGAGTGATATAAATTATTAAGAGATGCCCTGAGAAATAGTATATTACAAGAAAACTGTGGCAACAGCCTAAAGGTCACAGAGGGACCAGCAGAGAGATGCAAATGATCCATAGTCAGAAAGAAAAAAGAACAGAAACTTTCTTTTTCATGCTTCTGATATAAAATGTGTTCTCACGTCACAATCTCCACCTTTTTTTTGACTCTCCGATGCTAACAGTCTGTACTCGTCAGTTTCAACTGCTCTCACTAGACTATTCCTTATTTAATGACTGGCTTCCTATAAGGAAGCACTTCATTACTGCAGGCCCAACAAGCAGGCGGAGCAGTCTCTGCGTCGTGCACAGGGACGTTTAAGATTTGATCATGCTGAAATCAAAACAGCCCGAGCTTCACGTCTCTTGGTATATTCAGCACATGCTCATTTGTGTGTTTTTTGGTAAATCATCCACAATGAATGCACAAGCATGATGCTGAATTCAGTCCGTATTTGTCAATTGGATATTTTTCATGACGCACATGTGCAATATGAGACCTAATCCTAACTCATAACTCATGGGCACGTAACCTCAGAGGAACAGTTTTAGTCCTTAATCCTGAGCAAACAGAAAAAAACTGTAACACCATCATTAACCCTTTCACATTTTTCTGTGGAGGTTATATTGATGTGTCACAACTGCAATGCTAGTTTAGCAACCCCTCCACCTTTTACAAAGGAAAAAGCTTTTTTTTTTTTTTTACAATCAAAATGCAAGAATCAATTTGCCATCATTTTATTTTGCATCCTAAAACTTTAAGGGTTTTGCTTTAAGGAATTAAGTTGTTTAATTGAAGCCACAGACATATATGTTGCGGATTATTTTAGATTAGATGTGATCTGACCTCATTGGATAAAGAAGTGAAAATAATCAGTGCGCTTCATATTGGTACTCATTTTGCTCTGTGTTGCATATAAAAACTTCAAAAATAAGTTTATTTCAGTGATTCAAAGATGCGCAAAGCAAATTAACAGAAAATTGAAATGAATACTAGCATGCACCTACAATTTTTTTTTCCACAGGAAAAAATAAGAATAATTGTGATTCCTAATCAGCACAATAATTTAATACCTCTTTGAAAAATTAAGTTGATACAAAACAACAAGTATTCTAACAGGAACTATCAAACTATCAAAAGATGCTAAATACAATTTCCAAATTCTTTTTTCTCATGCTATATTTGCATTAATCAGTGATCAAGCTACTTTGTATGTTGGATCTTCAAGCCCTCAGGAGTTGCACTACTTCACCAGAGCTCCTAAGGTCCAGACTCCTTTGTGCTTCTCAGAGATTCTTTGGATCCCAGGTTCATCTCCAGTAAAAGCCGCTCCAGGTCTGGATTTGGGAGGCAGACACCTTCTCTAAGCTGATACCTTTTGATGATGCTCATGTTTCTTGTTCATGTGACCTTAAACCATCACTTAGTGATGCTGCTGTAGGTCCAGGCTGCACTCAACATCCTGCTTTTCCCCACTGTTTCACATCGTCACACAAGTATCATGGCTGCAGGTATCAGTGTTAACTTTTTATTTTTAATAAACCCTCATTTTTACCTCACCATGTCCTCTCCCACCCACGTGAAGCCCTGAAGTCTTGAGGAAAATATTTCCACAATCATAAAATAACATTAAGACCTAGTCAATTAAAGCCTACAGGATGATTTCTGGTATAATTCACTGCTATAACTAAAATGCTAGCTCCCAAGTTCCTGGGAGTGCACGTCTCAAAGGACCTGTCCTGGAGCAGGAACACTGCAGCACTGGCAAAGAAGGCTCACCAGCGTCTCTACTTTCTCCGCAAGCTGAAAAGGGCTGGAGCTTCAACCCCCATCATGAGCACCTTCTACAGAGGTGCCATAGAAAGTGTCCTGACCAGCTGCATCACTGTGTGGTTTGGTGCATGTACTGCATCCTGCCGCAAGAGCCTCCAGCGCATTGTGAGAGCAGCTGAGAAGATCGTGGGCACCTCCTTGCCCTCACTGCAGGACTTACACAGCAAACGCCTCACTCGGAAAGCCCACTGCATGGCAGGTGATCCCACACACCCACTACACAGCTGCTTCAGACTGCTGCCATCAGGGAGGAGACTGAGGAGTCTCCAGGCTCGAACCAGCAGACTGAGAGACAGCTCTGTTCATCAGGCAGTCAGGATGCTAAACACTCTGCCTGCTCTGCCCCCCCTCCCATTTGAACTGCCTTAACACTAAAACTTTCTCACACATTACCACACAACACAAAGATTTTAACACTGGACTCTGTGTCATCAAACGGGTTATTCACTAAACTCTCGGTCATGTGCTCATACAGTTTGCACTACTTCTCATACTTGCACTAATGTTTGTATTACATCACTGCCTATAGTCATAATACTGTTTACATTCTCTGTTTACATTTATTAATACTGTTTACTTTTATTACTACTGCTTACATTTAATTACTACTGTTTACATTTACAGTACACTACTCTAATATCTACACCACTGCTGATACATATACAGTGTGCTCTGAACGGTCTTATTTAGGGATGCCCAATGTGCCTTACTGCATATGCCACTTTTTGCCTCTATAACAACATCAACTACTACCTCATACATATACTGTGTACATTAACTCATACGCTGCTTTGCCACTTTGCAAATGTCAATGCTAGAAACCTTTAGTTTATTTTAGTTATACTTTTTATACTCTTTTTTATACTAGTATGCAAAAACTCAGGACAGTATTATGTTCATTAAATGTTTAATGTTTTAGTTTTAGTTTTAGAGTTGGTGTAAATTTTCATACTCTTATACCACTATGCAAAAACTCAGGACAGTGTTAGTTTTACTATTTTATGCTTATGTCTATTATTATATGTTTCAGTGTTTCAATGTTTAGATGTTTACTGTTGCACCGAGGGACTGAGAGAAACGCAATTTCGGTCCTGTGTATGTCCTGTACAGTACATATTGCAGATCTGACAATAAAGTTGACTTTGACTTTGACTTTGAATGCACTAGTAAACAAATAGAATTTTAGATTGCAGCACATTACACCCATGTGTATTATGTTTAAATAAATGACTTTCATATCAAATAAATGTTAAAATTATTTAATATTATCTGCATATTTGAAACACTGAATAAATATGGTATTAGAGGATTAGCACTGCAGTGGGTATCCAGTTATTTGAATAGGTAGTTTGTACAGGTAAACGATGTAAGATCTGAATTTTGTGTTAATGGGTTTGGAGTCCCTCAAGGCTCTGTGTTGGGACCCCAGTTGTTTAATTTGTATGTGAATGATCTGGTTGATGTGCCAGGGCTTTTGAAGCGTGTTTTCTTTGCAGATGATACCACATTATTTTGCTCGGGTGAAGAGAACATTCTCTTAGCAACATGGTCCCGTTAGCAGCTGTTAACAGTGTGGTTTAGAAGTGTGGTTCCATTAGCAGCATACACTAGTCCTATTGGCAGTGTGGTTCTGTCAGTAGTGAGGGTCTCTTAGCAACATGGTCCCGTTAGCAGCTGTTACCAGAGTGGTTTTGTTAATGTTGTGGTCTTGTTAGCACTGTTAGCACACAGCATGAACCACAGCAACAGACAATGACTGTCCTCCAGTTCTGTGTTTGGCAGACACAGAGCATCCACAATTTCCCTGCAGAACCAAACTGTTCCGTAGAGTTCGGTCCGTTCAGGCAGATGGAGGATCATGGAGATGGTCGCCATGACAGGCTGGAGCCTGAGCCCGAGGCGGGAAGGGGGCCAGGAAGTGAACCATGATGGCACGATGGCAATGTGGCAAGGAAGCGACACACAAAACTCCAAAAGTGTTGGAGTGAAGGTCATATCCGTAACGTGGGTGTGCAGTGCAGTCACAACAAGTCGGAAAAAACTACAGGAACAAAGAAGATTGGATTGAAGCTCCCATCAGTGCTGCCATACTGCAATGCACATGACATGATCACCCCACCTGTCCCGCGTGTCCCCCACCTCTCGCGAAATGACTGCTGGATATGGTGACCCCCGCAACCCGACAAGGAAGAAGCAGGTAAAGATAATGGATGGATGAATGGATGGATGGATGCAAGTTGCAGACGATAGGCCTGGACCAGTCAAAAAGCCAGTCAATAAAACAAACGAGCAGCTCATTATGAAAGATTGACTACTTTGCAACTTCTATTTACCACCTCTGTGACATTTCAGTTCCAAACACTGCTATGACATTTACAATGTGGACATAAAATCAGCACAGGCAAACTCAAAACCATAAACAGAATAAAAACAGGTATTTATTTTACACAAGTGTTAAATGTGATCTAGTCTGTGTCTAGATGATGCATAGGGCATTAATGCCTCAATAATTATGTTTTAACAGCAAAGTTTGAGTTTGAGGGTGTCATTTCTTTTGATGCATCATACTGGGCCATAAAAGGCTGAACACTCTAAATGATGTCCCCACAGAACATCTGCTGATGTCTGGACAACACTGTCTCAACATCCCACCAGCTCACAATGAGGGCAAATGAAAGGTTAGGGCTGAGAAGGAGTACCATCAAAAAGGTTCTTTGATAATGGAAATTAACATTCATATTCATGCGGATAATTATTGTAATTCACGTCAAATACCAGCCATTAGTGCTGCAGGAAAAAAACGGGGGTTTGGTTATTATAAACTACTTATCATACAACTGTTGCTGGCTGAAAGGCTCTGGTTGCTTCTGACTAACATCAATATCGGTGTTTCAATAAAGCCGAGGGCACAAACACTCTGTTTATAATCGCTTTGACTCTAAAGTCTGATTCCTAAAGCGTTTAACAAAGTGAAAATGAAGATTTGTAAAGAAAAGGGCAAAAAATAAAAATGTTGCAATCTGATTTAATTTACTGCTGTTGATGGGCAACTGTTTTTATTCTTTATAGTATTTAGAAGCACATAACATGTCTTGGCTGGAAACTGTTGTGAGTGTAGTATATTTATTTTTCTGAGCTCTTATTTAGCAGCCTCACAGCGCTGCGATAACAGGAGCACGGTGTAACATAATTAGTTATTGGCCTGCGTCTAGTCTCATCAACATCACTGTCCAAACAAGATCCACAGTGCACCAGAGTCTGCTAAAGATGATGGATGGGTTGCAATTTATTAATATATATAAGTTGCAATGCTGACAGCTTTCCAAAAATGATATATTGGATTAACGTTTGTAACAAAAATATGCTCTTTATGATTTAATCATAGTACAAGTACCTGATTTTCTTTTTGAGTAATTAAAATGTGTTTAACTTCTACTTTAAATACTGAAATGAGGAAACCGATATATAAAGGAAAAGGAACTAACGAGCTTTAAACGTGAGCATAAACTGTTCAGACATCCATCAGTTTGATTGATTTCTGTGACTGAAGAAGGTTGGGGTTGATGACACACTGATCATGTGCCTGTCTCCCTTTGTTTACCTAAATGTCAGCCTGCTGAGACAGTTGAGTTCGTTTACCTCATATTAGTCCGAGGGAACCGTTCCAAAAAAAGCAGTCTAAAAACGGAAGAAATCATGACGAGGTGAGTGCCTGTTGTTTAATAGTGCTAAATAATCCTCAAAAATGCAATGATAGCAGCTAATTTCCCCCCCAGTGCATTCTGCGTGTTTGTCCTATTTTCCCTCTTTGGTGTGTCACCGAGTGTGGAGATGACAGGGTTATACGGGAACTTCACCTCCCCTGAATTTCCCCAGCCGTACCCTGACAACCAGCACATCGTGTGGAACATAACCGTTGCACATGGTCACCGGATCAAACTCTACTTCACTCACTTCAGCGTGGAGCTCTCCGACAAGTGTGAATATGACTACCTCCAGGTACACAGCGAAAACAGTATCTGTCTGCACTGGACATTGCACTCACTGAAAGGCCTCTGAACTTGTCAAACCAGGTTCTGGCGGAAGGAAACGAAACTTTGCGCTTCTGTGGCGAAGAAGAAAAGAACTCTGAAAGCACCCCCAGAAGCACCATCATCATGTCAGCCAGGAACTTCATGTCAGTGGTCTTTAGGAGCGACTATTCTAACGAGGGCCGGTTCACCGGCTTCCAAGCTTTTTACACTTCAGAAGGTGATGCAAAATAGGAACACTCTTTGCCAGAAGGCATACATTATTTTGGCAGCTCTAATTAAACTGAAGGTGGCAAAAACACAATAATAATAGGATTATACCATCACAGGTACACTAGAGTTTTCACCTCATAAGACCCAAACTCTTGCATATATGGATGCCAGGTCCTAGGAGGTTAAAGGATTAGAGTTTCAAAAAGATTGAAGGTTCTTTAAAAAAAGGTATAAGTACCGTATTTTCTGGAATATAGGTCGCACCTGAATATAGCTCGCATTGTCCAATTATTGCCAAAGAATTGGAAAAATCCATATATAGGTCGCACCTGAATATAGGTCGCACCTACGTCAAAATGTTGACTGTGTTTAGCTCTGCTGCAAATGTCTCTTCCACAGGAGCGCACAGCAAGGCTTTTAAGAAGATTAACACTTAAAAACAATTATTTATTTGATAAATATATAGTAAATATGTATCTATCTCCCCTCCCTGGGCTGCCACCTTACCGTGGTGGAGGGGTTTGAGTGTCCCAATGATCCTAGGAGCTATGCTGTCAGGGGCTTCATGCCCCTAGTAGGGTCACCCAAGGCAGACAGGTCCTAGGTGAGGGACCAGACAAAGTGCAGCCCAAAGACCCCTTATGATGAGTAAAATAAATGGACAAAATGTTCCCTCGCCCGGACGCGGGTCACCGGGGCCCCACTCTGGAGCCAGGCCCGGAGGTGGGGCACGTTGGCGAGCGCCTGGTGGCCGGGCTTTCACCCATGGAGCTCGGCCGGGCACAGCCCGAAGAGGAGACGTGGGTCCCCCTTCCCATGGGCTCACCACCTATGGGAGGGGCCAAAGGGGTCGGGTGCAATGTGGGATGGGTGGTGGCCGAGGGCGGGGACCCTGGCGGTCTGATCCTCGGCTACAGAAGCTGGCCATTGGGACATGGAATGTCACCTCTCTGGTGGGGAAGGAGCCTGAGCTAGTGTGTGAGGTTGAGAGGTTCCGGCTAGAAATAGTCGGACTCACCTCAACGCATGGCTCTGGCTCTGGAACCAGTTTCCTTGAGAGGGGTTGGACACTCTTCCACTCTGGAGTTGCCCCTGGTGAGAGGCGCCGAGCAGGAGTGGGCATACTTGTTGCCCCCCATCTTGGTGCCTGTACGTTGGGGTTCACCCCGGTGAACGAGAGGGTAGCCTCCCTTCGCCTACGTGTGGGGGGACGGGCTCTGACTGTTGTTTGTGCCTATGCGCCAAACGGCAGCGCAGATTACCCACCCTTTTTGGAGTCCTTGGAGGGGGTATTGGAGAGTGCGCCTCCTGGGGACTCCCTTGTTCTGCTGGGGGACTTCAACGCTCACGTGGGCAATGACAGTGAGACCTGGAGGGGTGTGGTTGGGAGGAACGGCCCCCCTGATCTGAACCCGAGTGGTGTTTTGTTGTTGGACTTCTGTGCTCGTCATGGATTGTCCATAACGAACACCATGTTCAGGCATAAGGGTGTCCATATGTGCTCTTGGCACCAGGACACCCTAGGTCGTAGTTCGATGATCGACTTTGTTGTCGTCTCATCTGATCTGCGGCCGCATGTCCTGGACACTCGGGTGAAGAGAGGGGCGGAGCTGTCCACTGACCACTACCTGGTGGTGAGTTGGCTCCGATGGTGGGGGAGGATGCCGGTCAGACCTGGCAGACCCAAACGTATTGTGAGGGTCTGCTGGGAACGTCTGGCAGAGTCTCCCGTAAGACGGAGCTTTAACTCCCACCTCCGGGAGAGCTTTGAACATGTTCCGAGGGAGGCGGGGGACATTGAGTCCGAGTGGGCCATGTTCCGTGCCTCTATTGTCGAGGTAGCTTATCAGAGTTGTGGCCGCAAGGTTGTTGGTGCCTGTCGTGGTGGCAACCCTCGAACCCGGTGGTGGACACCGGCGGTGAGGGATGCTGTCATGCTGAAGAAGGAGTCCTATTGGGCCTTTTTGGCCTGTGGGACCCCGGAAGCAGCAGATAGGTACCGACAGTCCAAGCGGCATGCGGCTCGGGTGGTTGCTGAGGCAAAAACTCGGGCGTGGGAGGAGTTCGGAGAGGCCATGGAGAATGACTTCCGTACGGCTTCGAGGCGATTCTGGTCCACCATCCGGCGTCTCAGGGGGGGAAGCGGTACGCGACCAACACCATTTATGGTGGGGATGGCGTGCTGTTGACCTCAACTCGGGATGTTGTGAGTCGGTGGGCGGAGTACTTCGAAGACCTCCTCAATCCTACTGGCACGTCTTCCACTGAGGAAGCGGAGCCTGGGGACTTTGGGTCGGGCTCTCCAATCTCTGGTGCTGAGGTCACCGAGGTGGTTAAAAAGCTCTGCGGTGGCAGGGCTCCGGGGGTGGATGAGATTCGTCCTGAGTTCCTTAGGGCTCTGGATGTTGTGGGGTTGTGTTGGCTTACGCGACTCTGCAATATCGCGTGGACATCGGGGGCAGTTCCCTTGGATTGGCAGACTGGGGTGGTGGTTCCCCTATTCAAAAAGGGGGACCGTAGGGTGTGTTCCAACTATAGGGGGATCACACTCTTAAGCCTCCCTGGTAAGGTCTATTCAGGGGTTCTGGAGAGGAGGGTCCGTCGGATAGTCGAACCTCGGATTCAGGAGGAGCAGTGGTTTTCGTG
>JBBPBX010077844.1:0-16772 GCA_038048925.1 Garcialebias charrua | reverse complement strand
GCTGGAAGCTAGCCCGTAGCGGACGAGGAGGGCTCCAAGACGGTTTGATGACTTTGTCTGTCCCCTCGTGGGCGAGGGACTCTGTAGTGGGGGGTAGTGTAACGACCCTGTGTTGGTTCTGCTTTGGGTCCAAGTGTTTCTGTGTATTTGTTCAGTTGTACTGTGTTCTGTTGAGCTGTTGTGATTCTGTTGACCCCCGCCCTCATGTGTTGGACTGGTCGTGGGGGTAGGGGAGGGGTAGGAGCAGGGAGGAGGGACCGGGAAAAGAGAGACGAAGAAGAAGAGTCCGAGAGCGTGTTGTTGTTAGCAGGCAGCTAGCAGTGTGTTCGCTCGCGTGTGTACCGCGTTTTCTTTTGAGGCGTGAGCTGCAGCCTTGGTAATAGCAGCTCTTCCCTGTTTCTGAATAAACCCTGTTTGGCTGGACTCCGTCTGCAGTGTTGGCGTCATTACAATATTTTGCTAACAGACTAACAGGGCTGGTGGTAGTAATTAATGTCAAGGTTTTAGACAAAGATGTTTCTTTATTTGTCATTCGCACCACAGGTGGTACATGTGGTGGAACAAAATTGTACACAAGCAGGGCCGGCCCAAGCAAACCAAGCAGCTGCTTAGGGCCCCGGGGCCACTAGGGGGCCCCCTAACTGGAAGCACTGGTTTTAGGAGTTTGCAAAGTATTGAGGAAGAAGTAACATAAACAGGTCAAATGTGTGGTTAAAGGTTGTTTAATATTTTAAGTTCAGCTATTGTTGCATACATTTACATAGTTTTAAGAACTAATTACTCAACTTTTAATTTATTTTTAAACCATTTTATGTGGTTTCACGTAATTGTTCATTTACATTATTTAAGTATTTTCTTGATATTTTATTTTTATAAATTTTTGTCTGTTTTTGGACAATTTAATTTATTTGTATGCATCTACGTTATTTTACCTGTTGTTGATCTGGCACTGCAAATTATTTTGAACATTACTGCTGCAGTTCTTTGGAACCAAAGATAATAAACCAGATGACACTTTTGCTGTAAAAATACAATGCAAACTGGTGGGGTTTTCCCCCCTTTTGTTAATTTTAGTACCATATACTAGGCAGAGTTGCAATGAGTTTATGTTAGGTGGGTGAATGATCTGATCATCTGACTGTTGGTGACAGTAATCCACATTATTAGCAGAAATAGGGGCCCCAAACCAAATTTCGCTTAGGGCCCCATGGAGGCTTGAGCCGGCCCTGCCTGATCAGGGTCCCAGTTACATCCAACAAAAGTATAAATTGTAAAGAAAACCTGTAATATGATCTAAGATATGAACTATGAAATGCACTAAGCACTGTGTGTAGTGAAGGAACCTCAGCTACTAGCACACCAAACTGTAGCTCAACATCTGTAAACTCCAGTAATTACTTTGAGTGTTTCATTAAAATCTGGACACCCGCTTCAGGAGATATTTTGCTAACGCTTCATTTTGCCTTCACCTTTAGCTGCATGGCACAAATGTGTCGATCCAAACAACAGCTCCTTTACACAACAGCAAACTTCCATCACTGTGTTCTGGTGGTTTTAACACAGTATGAAAAGTGTGGACTTACAGAATGTACGAGTGAGGTTTGTCTGATGACAGCTGTCTAACAGCTTCCTGTCTCAAGCAACTTTTCCTGATTAATCTATCTGTTTGTAGTCTCATGTCCTGCCTTCTCTTCATTATAAAAATGGCTATGTCTTTGTTCTTGTGTCCAAATTAACACTCCATATAAACGTATTATTCTTGTATTATTCTTGTATTATTCTTGTAGTGAATAAATATTTATTCAGACATGTTTTAATGTTAAAATTATTTTCCCCTTTCAAAAAAGTTCAGTCAGGTCATCTGGACGGTTTCTTTTTTTGCTGAGACGTTTCATCCTTCATCCAAAGGACTTCTTCAGTTTGAGGAGCCACCCAACTGACTGAACATTGTTGTACCTGGATTATTGAGTATGAACTTTGATATTTTTCATTTTGTTTTGGGGAAAACTAGAGGCACAAGTTCATTTTACATCCAACCTAATTTTGCAAATGGAATCTCCAGTATGTTACGCATGTGCAGCTTTTTAAGGGTTTTTCAGGTGCGTTATGAGGAGCCTTTTAAAGAAGATGTTTATAGCATTTTAAGGGGGGTTTAGGATACTTTTGAAGAGCTTCATTGTAGATTTAAAAGGGGTTCTTTGCTGTCTGCTGCTGCTGGATGTTTGACGTTCTCATGATTAATAAAGTGTCTATATCAAAGTCAAAGTCAACTATTGCACCGAGGGACTGAGAGAAACGCAATTTCGGTCCTGTGTATGTCCTGTACATATTGCAGTTCTGACAATAAAGTTGACTTTGAATTTGAACTTTATTGTCAGAACTGCAATATGTACAGGACATACACAGGACCGAAATTGCGTTTCTCTCAGTCCCTCGGTGCAACAGTAACCATCTAAACACTAAACACTAAAACATTTAATAAACATAAGCATAAAATAGTAAAAGTGTAACACTGTCCTGAGTTTTTTCATAATAGTATAAAAGTATGAAAATTTACACCAACACTGAAACACCAAACACCCCTAAAACACCAAACACCCAATGAACATAAGCATAAAATGAAATAATAAAAGTGTAATACTGTCCTGAGTTTTTGCATAGTAGTATAAAAAGTATAAAAAGTATATCTATAAAATAAACTGAAGGTTCTAGCATTGACATTTGCAAAGAGTGGCACAGCAGCATATGAGTTAATGTACACAGTATATGTATGAGGTAGTTGATGTTGGTATAGAGGCAAAGTGGCATATGCAGTGAGGCACATAAGGCACATTTGGCATCCTTAGATAAGGCTAGTCAGAGAATGCTGTATATGTATCAGCAGTAGTGTAGATATAAAAGTAGTGTAAATGTAAACAGTAGTAATAAATGTAAAACAGTAGTAATAAATGTAAACCGTATTAATAAATGTAAACAGTGAATGTAAACAGTGCAAATATGAGAAGTAGTGCAAACTGAATGAGCACATGACCGAGAGTTTAGTGAATAACCCGTTTGATGACACAGGGTCCAGTGTTAAAAACTTTGTGTTGAGTGGTAATGTGTGAGAAAGTTTTTTGTGTTAAGGCAGTTCAAATGGGAGGGGAGGCAGAGCAGGCAGAGTGTTTAGCATTCTGACTGCCTGATGAACAGAGCTGTCTCTCAGTCTGCTGGTTCGAGCCTGGAGACTCCTCAGTCTCCTCCCTGATGGCAGCAGTCTAAAGCGGCTGTGTAGTGGGTGTGTGGGATCACCTGCCATGCGGTGGGCTTTCCGAGTGAGGCGTTTGCTGTGTAAGTCCTGCAGTGAGGGCAAGGAGGTGCCGACGATCTTCTCAGCTGCTCTCACAATGCGCTGGAGGCTCTTGCGGCAGGATGCAGTACATGCACCAAACCACACAGTGATGCAGCTGGTCAGGACACTTTCTATGGCACCTCTGTAGAAGGTGCACATGATGGGGGTTGAAGCTCCAGCCCTTTTCAGCTTGCGGAGAAA
This sequence comes from Garcialebias charrua, assembly GCA_038048925.1. Classification (NCBI taxonomy): domain Eukaryota; kingdom Metazoa; phylum Chordata; class Actinopteri; order Cyprinodontiformes; family Rivulidae; genus Garcialebias; species Garcialebias charrua. The sequence goes on along the minus strand of JBBPBX010077844.1, from coordinate 13,240 downwards.
GTAGAGGCGCTGGTGAGCCTTCTTTGCCAGTGCTGCAGTGTTCCTGCTCCAGGACAGGTCCTTCGAGACGTGCAGATACTGATAAGCTTCAGAGCTTTTCAGATTGCTCATCGCTTCGCCATGAAGCAACAGAGTCAACAAAGTAGCTAAGTATGCTAGTAGCTAAATATGCTAGTGTACGTTATTTTCGGCCACTTCTTCAAGTCGTCCTCCCACCCCTCAATAGCTGTAGGTAGCGGTAAAACAATATCTCCACATTTTAGTTGTGATCATTCGTGTTCCCACATATTTTATGACCTAAAACCTCTGACGAAAACCGGTCATGTAAAAAAAAGTGCTGGTTCTGACTTCCGGCGGAAGTCGTTCCCATAATTCGCGCAAGGCATCATGGGGGCTAGGAATAAGGTGGATAACACGGTCATTTTTTAAAGATATTTAGCTAAAAATTATTGTGATAGAAGCTGAAAGTTGTATTCTGAGTGTGACATCTCACAAAATGACATGCGCAAAACATTACTTGTGACATTTGACCAAAATGACTACAACTCTTTTTTTCTCACCATAGGATGATCTTAGTTATACATACATACATACATACATACATACATACATACATACATACATACATACATACATACATACATACATACATACATAAATACATACATACATACATACATATACATACAGTATATATAGAGAGTTTAAAGTTACCATTGCTACCAAATGGCTCCTTCTTTGTTCCCTGCTTCCTTCATCTTGCAGCAGTTTCTGTTTGAGTTGTGTAGACTGGTCTCTAACGATGATGCAGTGCTTAATTTGAAATGTAATTAACAAAGGCTTACATGGTTCCTCCTTCTTCCTGCCCTTTACCTGCACATTGGTCCTCCATCACGCTGACATTTATTAATTTATCTACATCAATAATTCTTGAAGAACACAGGAAATTGAAACTCCCAAAACAACTATACATCAAAGGAAAGCAGCTCATTGTGTTGTCTGTAATCTTTGTCAGAGATGTTTGGGACTTTCCTGAGCATGATGTTGGAAAGCCCTCCTCCTATGTTTATGTTTAAATTCTGTGACTCTACAGCACATATGTCAAAGTGCCGCCCCGTGGGCCAGATCCAGCCCGCAAATTCATTATTTATGGCCCCCTGGATTTTATATATATACATACAGTATATATATCTATAATTTTTTTTTTTTTTTTGTGTGATTACCTCCCTTCTCCCATTACAGCCATCCTCTCCACACCATTATTATGAAATATTTATTCTAGTAATTATCTAGTGGAGTTTTTTGATTATTATTTATTTATAATATATTTGTTATAAACAGCTACATTATAAAATAGCTTTAATATTAAATAGCTTTACATCTGCTAAGTCTTAGCAGATGTAAAGCTATTTAATATTTAATTTAATTCATTTATTCATTCATTTAAAAGAGACGAAATAAAACAAATTAATCAAAAAGAAAACAATGAAAGAAAAGAGTGCAGAAAGAAGAAAAAAAATGATTATATCACCCCCTTATAATAAACATTGAACCAGTCCGGCCCTTGGCTTGTAGCAAATTTGTTTTTTTGGCCCTCCAATTATTTGACTTTGACATCCCTGCTCTACAGTACTGTATATGGTTGCAGTGTACAACAGGTCAGCTCATCTCATCATACACAGGTCAGCTCATCATTCATACACACATTCATACACCGGTAGCGGTAGCCTGCCATGCAAGGCGCTGCCAGTCCTACCGGGAGCAACTCTGGGTTAAGTGTCTTGCCCAGGGACACAACGAGGTATGCAGTGACCGGGGATCGAACCCCGGACCTTCCGTTCCTGAGCCGGCTGCCCTGCCTCTACACCATCTCTGATGAACAAGATCATCTGCATAAAGCAGAGACACAATTTTGGCTTCAAAACAGAAGATGGGGATCTGTGATGGTTCAACAAACATAATTAATCATCTTTTAACAATTTAATTTCTGTAGATTTCCTTGTGACCCCCTCTTGACATCTCCTCACTCACAGTGGGGTACCCTATGGGAACCACTGGATTAGGTGAGTTTGGGACCTCTTACGTGTACAGTTGACACCAGGGCTGTCGTGGTCGACGTCCACATATCCTCGGTGACAGGCACACTGGTAGGAGCCTGAAGTGTTGTTGCAGAGCGCCTGAGGGGAGCACTGGTGAAGAGCAGCGTGAGCACACTCATCCACATCTGCAGGGAAAAGTAAACTGTGCTTCAAAAAGGAATCACAAGATTTAACACGGGGATAAACACTGCATTTTCTGTGTAAATGTGTGAATTTTAAGTGATGAATGCCGTTAAAGTGTATTGAAGAAGCTAAGTTGTTAAAGTTGAAACAAGCTGAACCGAAGATAAAATGAGGAGAGCACAAGCTAAAAACTAAAAGCACCAAACAAGTAGCTAAAAGCAGACAAAAAGTAGTTAAAAAATAAAAGAAGTAAAATTGTAGCTGAAAGTGGCAGAATGGTAGATAAAGTTAAATGTAGCTTAGGAAGAGGAAGATGGAGCAAATATGTTGACAGATTTAAAAAGAACATTTTTGAAGGAATTTAATAGATTTTAGTGTATTTTGGAGAGTTTTAACTAAAATAAGCTGAAATATTTAGAAAGGTATAAATATTTCTAAAATCAAAAGATATTGACTCTTCCCAATTAAGGCAATTTTTTTGAAATGTAAATGATAAAGCTGCACAAAGTATGCCAACGTTTTGTGAAACACATTGCACAGAAACCAAGAGTGAAACCAACAATTGATTTCTCAGTACTTGACAATAAGGCTCCCCTTATACTGTAGATGGCTACTAAATATACTTTATAGATACGTTTTTTTTCCCCTTTATAGATGGCCTCCCTTCTCACCTTACAGCCATCCTCTCACACCGATATGAAATTTTTTTTGTAGAGAAAGGAAAGACAGAAAGTAAGACAACAAAACACAACAATTATCCACAAAAAAAAGCACAAGGCAAACACACCCAACCTCCGTCTGCAATCCTGCAAAGTACATGACAGAACACAGCAACACATGCATAAAGAATAATAACATTCATGATTTTGCAGTAGATTTCTATAAATACACATACCCATACTTACAAATGAATATACAGTATACTGTACATACATATACATTCATATTCAGTCACATGCCCATCTACATATCTGCATATGATATCTACATATACATCCCTGCATCCATTTGCGTGTGGTTGTGAGCATGCACAAGTGAATAAGGTTCCTCGAATAGAACATTCAATAGTGACCGCGAAGCATCAGAGATCCCCCCCCCCCAAGGCCCGAGGCAGATGAAGGGGGGATCAAAGCCCAAGACCCCAAGAAGGACCCTGAGCCCAGAGTCCCCAGGGCCACCCGAACAGGACGAGCCACTCACCAACTCCCCAGATCCGACCAAAGGGGAGAACAGGAAGAGCCCCACCAGCGACTACACACAATGACCCCCTGGGACCAACAGCGACAAACTCACAGGCCCCCGTCAGAGCCCGCTGCACCGACGTAACCCCAGGCCCGGGCACCGAGGCCCGGGCACCGGGGACGCCCACCCCTCAGGCCCAGACCCGACAGGACCAGAGGACCCGAGCTCCACCAGGCAGCCACCAGGCCGAGCCGACACACACCCAAGTGCCCAGCCCCAGATAGTGAGGGCCCCAAGCCCGCCCGCAGGCAAAGGGTAGATATGTTATTACATCCTCTATAAACACTTTATAAATCATTAATAACTGCTTATTATACATTAATTAAGGGTGACAAAGACAAAACCGACCAGTTTCTTGCCAAATATTGAGCCAACTCTGTTCACCTGTATTTCATCTACAGTTGTATTAAACATTTCAGACTTAAGTTACTACCTTGTAAGCACAATAAGCATTTGAAAACCTATTTCTGTAGCATATAATATTGTACTTTATGACTGCATTATAAATATCTACAACCAATGTTATATCCTAAATAGATTTGGCTAACTATTTGGCAAGAAACTGGCCAGTTTTGTCTCTTTGTCACCCTTAATTAATGCATAATAAACAATTATTAATGATTTGATGACCCATCATCAAACGGGTTATTCACTAAACTCTCGGTCATGTGCTCATTCAGTTTGCACTACTTCTCATATTTGCACTAATGTTTGTATTACATTACTGCCTATAGTCTTACTACTGTTTACATTCACTGTTTACATACTACTGTTTACCTTTATTACTACTGTTTACATTTATTACTACTGTTTACATTTATTACTACTGTTTACATTTATTACTACTGTTTACATTTACACTACTGTTTACATTTACACTACTGTTTACATTTATTACTACTGTTTACATTTATTACTACTGTTTACATTTACACTACTGTTTACATTTACACTACTGTTTACATTTATTACTACTGTTTACATTTATTACTACTGTTTACATTTATTACTACTGTTTACATTTATTACTACTGTTTACATTTACACTACTTTTATATCTACACTACTGCTGATACATATACAGTATTCTCTGACTAGCCTTATTTAAGGATGCCCAATGTGCCTTACTGCATATGCCACTTTGCCTCTATACCAACATCAACTACCTCATACATATACTGTGTACATTAACTCATATGCTGCTTTGCCACTCTTTGCAAATGTCAATGCTAGAACCTTCAGTTTATTTTATAGATATACTTTTTATACTACTATGCAAAAACTCAGGACAGTATTACACTTTTATTATTTCATTTTATGCTTATGTTCATTAAATGTTTAGTGTTTTAGTGTTGGTGTAAATTTTCATACTTTTATACTACTATGCAAAAACTCAGGACAGTGTTACACTTTTACTATTTTATGCTTATGTTTATTAAATGTTTTAGTGTTTTAGTGTTTAAATGGTTACTGTTGCACCGAGGGACTGAGAGAAACGCAATTTCAATCCTGTGTATGTCCTGTACATATTGCAGTACTGACAATAAAGTTGACTTTGACTTTATAAAGTGTTTATAGAGGAATTAATAATGTATCTACAAACTATTTACTAGCCATCTATAAGGGGAGCCTTATTGTAAAGTGGTACTGATTTCTCCATTCGTGCAGTGTGGAGCAGATAATTTATAATTAGTAAATACATCTACAGTATCTGAAGCAGGTCTGTGATGGCAAGGCTGCAAAAACCTTTTTGAGCAGCTGAAACAAATATGATTTATCACTAATATAAGTGTGCGTGGGTGTGAGTTTGTGTTTGCACGTGTGCATGCACATGGTGTTGTTTTCCGCTATTGCGGGAAACATCCCACAGAAGACTGTCACTCAAACTGAAGAGGTGGGAGAAGGAAACTGGCGCGGCTGAGTCATTTTTTCCTCAACACCGTGTTCTCATGCTCATGAATCATTCTCAGATCTTTACAAGAATGACACCTCTCTGCAGAAAACAAAAAGCCTCAAGAAGCTTCAAAGAGAGATCAGCGGTGCTGTTTAGATCCATGTTGTCTCTTTACCTTCTACTGTTACAGCTGACACTTCAGGCATGAGTCTGAGTAGGAGGTTGAGCTGTGATGTGATGTTGTACAATGAAAGAGTGAAGCTGCTCCTTATCAGCAGAGAGACGGCAGTTCTGTAGGGATGGACAGGCCCCGAGCTCAGGTAAAAGACGGAAACTTCAGACGGCAGAGCTCCAGTTACCTTTAAAATAAGACATTCTAATTAAGACTAATGTCAAACCACAAGCCACAAGTTTGAAAATGTGTTCTGCATGGATAGATAGAATGTGAATGCTAAGTGCTGAATGATGGCTAAAGCTGGCTGAAAGAGCAGAAACTGTTAAAGCTAAAAATTAATTAATTTAATAAATAAATATAACAGAAAACTAGTTGGAACTAAAAGGAGCAAACAAGCTAAAAAAAAAAAGAAAGAAAAGCAAACCACTAACTAAATGCAAAATGTAGAAAAGCCTAATTAGAAGCTAAACTAGCAAAAGACTCTAAAATGTGCAATTAGCTAAAAACTTAATAGATCAAAGGTCTTTCTAAAAGTAGCAAAAGTCTAACTAAAATAGCAAAGGGCTAGCTAAATGTATAAACAGACTGGGTAAAAGCTAAAAATAGTAAATGGATAGCTAACAGCTAAAAGTTTAAACCAAAGCTTAAAGCTAAAATTAGCAGCACTGTGGTTTAAAGTAACAACTAGACAAATGTAGCAAAACATTAGCTAAAAACTAAAACTATAAAAGGCTAGCTAAAATAAGGTAAATGTTTATGTTTGTTTATGTTTATTAAATTTGTTCATTTTTTTTACAAAAGAAACAATACAAGACAATCTCATAAAAATGTACAAAATGTAAAAAAAATGATGTAGCAAAAATGATGTAGCAAAAAAAGTAGCAAAACAATAGCAAAAAGTAACAAATAGCTTTGGCTATTGTAACAAAAGGCTGGGCAACAGTATCAAATGGCTAGTGAAAATCTAAATTAGCAAAAAGGCTAGCTAAAAGTAACAAAACGCTAAATGAAAGATAAAAGCTGCAAATATGGTAATTAATTTTAAGTATCAAAAGGCTAACAAGAAGCTAAAAGTTGCAAAATACTAACTAAATGGTAAATATAGAAAATTTGCATGTAGCTAAAGGCGAGCTAAAACCTAAAGCAGGGGTCACCAACACGGTGCCCGCGGGCACCCGGCTGCCCCCAAGGACCATTTGAGGTGCCCGCGGACATGTTCTAAAAATAGCACAAAGGAGCAACAAAAAGGAGCAAACAAGCTAAAAAAAATAAGAAAAGCAAACCACTAACTAAATGCAAAATGTAGAAAAAGCCTAATTAGAAGCTAAACTAGCAAAAGACTATCTAAAACGTGCAAAAATGAAATTTTAAATGCAGCTTAGTAGTGAGTTCTCACTACTAAGCTGCATTTAAAATTTAATTTTATTCAGTTGTTATTCTTTTTTTGTATTTATATATATTTTAACATGTCTATCTTAAAAATATGTTCTTAAAAATGTGTTTATTATACCTTTTTTCAATTTACGCTTTGTTATGTGTATGGGAAACATACGCAGATGACAGACAAACACATTATTATTATTATTATTTCCAAAGGGTTTATCAAACTGGTGCCCTTTGAATGACTCCGTACCCACGAAGTAGCTCTCAGTTTCGAAAAGGTTGGTGACCCCTGACCTAAAGGCTATCTAAAAGCTAAAAGTATCAAAAGGCTAGCTAGAGGCTAAAAGAGCCTAAAAGAGGCAAGAAAAAGCAAAAATAAAGCAATTAAGTGAAGCTTTAACAAGAACAATGTTTTTGAAGGAATTAAGAGATCGGTGCATTAGGAAAAATAAAAAACAAAATCCTGTCACAGCACTCATCTGTTGACTGGACTGAATGTTTTGAAATGTGATTGTCTAAACTGGCACAAACTGGGAACATGTGAACAAACAAGAAAGGAATAAAACTTAGAAGCAATAATGTGAATTTGTTTAGCTGTGTAAGTGACATGAATGTCTCACCATGGCTTGTAGCACTCTGGTGACATTCAGAAGCCCGCTCTCCCTGGACGTCAGCTCCTGGAAGTCACTTTTCACCGTCACTGTTGCATTCCACTGGCTTCCTCTGCTCCCAAAATCATTTTCTGAGCCTACAAGATCAAAATTCATTAATTAATTTCTCATTCACTACTACAGTACAGTTTTAAATGTAATGCATCTGTTTATTTTAATTTTTTTGCTTCCGGGTTGTGCAAAGTACATATCCAGACATAACAGGGTCATCTGCTGCTCAACAGGACTTCCATCAACACCTTGGGTAAAAATCAGCAGATTACATGTCCTTATGGATTAGGCAAAAACTAAACCAAAGCAAAAAGGTAAGAAAAACTGTTCTGAAAGTGAATGTAGCAGCTGGGTGCTGCTAAAAGTCAAATGTAGCTGATGGTCAGAGGTGATGATCAGTGTCACCTCTAATGGTGTGTGTCAACACAACCAGCAACCATGACCTCAGAAGAGCAACTGCTGCTGCCCATTAATTTGGGAGGGGTTAAAGGTCATTCACAAACTCTTACCACCACACACACACACACAAAAGATTATAGTATACTGTATTATTGTTTATTGTGCCCTGATTCACTAAATCTTAGAGGTAAGCATTAGCAAACATGCTGGTGAAGATTCTCAGTCGTCCAGGACATGATAAATCAAAAAAGGCGTTCAATACAAGATCAACTGGAAATACAAATAAAGTAAAAAACTACAAATAAAGTCCAGTTGATCTTGTATTGAACGCCTTTTTTGATTAGCAAACATGTTCTTTTTGAACCATGACTGTAGTTTCAATAAAAACAGTGTCTTAAAAGTGGGAACTTCACGAGTTAAGTTAACACAGCTCTATTAGAATTACATTTAACAAGGATGTATTTTTAGTAAATTTGATGTGTAACTGACATTACTGTAGATTGACTCACTTGTTTTTTTTCCCACTCATTTGCATTTTATTCTCTTTCCACAACTGGCCCTTTTGGCATCACTTGTGCAGTAAAACCAATAACCTTTGATTTAAAATATGATCGTCAGACATTAACTCAACCATTTATCCAACGGCGTATTATTAGTTCATTCATACTAACTTGTAGGATGACTGCAGAGAAAGCGGCCGCGTCTCTGGCAGCATTTCTGCCAGCCTGGACAGTCCAAGTCCAACTCACAGTCCTCAGATCTGGGAGACGTTCCATCTGCGGTTGGACAGGATCCTGGCCTGGCAGCAAACTCATCACTCCTGTTTGCAGCTTCATTCAAAGGAAATGACATGTTACAGGCCATAAATTAGTGGAGAGATATTTGTAGCACTGCACTATCTGTTCTTCCATCTGCTGTCTTGCACACAGAACCACAGTGAAAGGTCAGTTAGACTGCATGTGGGATATTAGATCATCAGACTTTACAAACACAAAGATTGAGCTAAAAATAATCAAAGGCCTAGCATTTCTTGAAGAAATTATCATAGCTGTCCTTCAATGCCAGATGTTTTAATAAGATCATGTTATATTGAAAGATTACGTATTTTAAACCTTTTAGAACCCTGTAAGCAATGCCATGCAACAAGCAACACTGTGAGTCGTCCCCTCAGAGTGTGTTGTTAATGTCAGCTACAAACACAATGAAGTTTAGTTCAATATGTGTAAAACTGACTGAATTATTGTCCACCTCTGCTTTGTGCCTGCAGGTGATAAAAAGTATGACTTTCTGCAGCGTTCAACCAAGAAATGTATACGTTTGCATAAATTCACTCACATAAGGTACAATAAGGACCAACTTGCACGTAGCCATGGCAGCATCTCATCACCTGCTCCTTTACTGCCTTGTACTCAGTTTGATGGGTCATCTTGTAAAGAGTGACTGGACATGTGGTCCAGAGGAGCCAGCCACCACAGGGCCTCCTCTCAGTGTATGGGACCTCCTGAACCACCAAGAAACTCACAGTCTTTGTCTCATTATAGACACACAGATGATAGCCAGATGGGGACAGATTATTTCCTGGAGTTAAAAAAAAAACAACATATTGTCAAATGTATTTCATTTTTCTTTAAATGCACTCCTTGATTGTAACTGAATGAATTGTGCCTGTCTAATTTCTGACATCATACCAGTTAGACACAAAGACACACTAAACCAAACAGATGCTACACTGGAGAAATGAACGAGTTCTGAATGTCTCTGCTGGAACCTGAAGAAGCTAAACTGAGTTGTTACAACTGAAGGAAGCAGAACACTTGCTAGATGCTAAAAGTAGCAAAAAAGCAAACTAAAAGCCTCTAATTGCAAAACTGCTCATCACAAGCGAATAGTAAATGTCTCAGCAAGTGGTGAGCAAAATGCCAAATGTAGCAAAAGACTAGCTACAGTCATCAAAAGACTAGCTAAAAGTATCAAAAAACTAGCTAAAGGTATCAAAAGACTAGCTAAAGGTATCAAAAACTAGCTAAAAGTATCAAACGACTAGCTAAAGGTATCAAAAGACTAGCTAAAGGTATCAAAAGTCTCTCTAAATGTATCAAATTCAAAAGACTAACTAAAGGTATAAAAAGTCTAGCTAAAGGTATCAAAAGACTAGTATCAAAAGACTAGCTAAAGGTATCAAAAGACTAGCTGTATCAAAAGACTAGCTGTATCAAAAGACTAGCTAAAAGTATCAAAAACTAGCTAAATGTATCAAAAGACTAGCTAAAAGTATCAAAAACTAGCTAAATGTATCAAGAACTAGCTAAAAGTATCAAACGACTAGCTAAAGGTATCAAAAGACTAGCTAAAGGTATCAAAAGTCTCTCTAAATGTATCAAATTCAAAAGACTAACTAAAGGTATAAAAAGTCTAGCTAAAGGTATCAAAAGACTAGTATCAAAAGACTAGATAAGGGTATCAAAAGACTAGCTAAAGGTATCAAAAGACTAGCTGTATCAAAAGACTAGCTAAAAGTATCAAAAGACTAGCTAAATGTATCAAAAGACTAGCTAAAGCTATCAAAAGACTAGCTAAAAGTATCAAAAGACTAGCTAAAGGTATCAAAAGTATCTCGAAATGTTTCAAAAGACTAACTAAAGGTATCAAAAGTCTAGCTAAAGGTATCAAAAGACTAGCTAAAGTATCAAAAGACTAGCTAAGGGTATAAAAAGACTAGCTAAATGTATCAAAGACTAGCTAAAAGTATCTAGCTAAAAGTATCCAAAGACTAGCTAAAGTTATCAAAAGACTAGCTAAAGGTATCAAGACTAGCTAAAGCTATCAAAAGACTAGCTAAAAGTATCAAAAGACTAGCTAAATGTATCAAAAGTATCTCGAAATGTATCAAAAGACAAACTAAAGGTATCAAAAGACTAGCTAAATGTGTCAAAGACTAGTTAAAAGTATCAAAAGACTAGCTAAAAGTATCAAAAGACTAGCTAAAGTTATCAAAAGACTAGCTAAAGGTATCAAAAGACTAGCTAAAAGTATCAAAAATCTAGTTAAATGTATCAAAGACTATCTAAAGGTATCAAAAGACTAGCTAAAAGTATCAAAAGACTAGCTAAATGTATCAAAAGACTAGCTAAAGATATCAAAAGACTAGCTAAAAGTATCAAAAGATACTTTTAGCTTATGGTACTAAGTTAACTAAAGGCTAAAAATAGCATAGGTAGACAGATGTGTGTTTAAGCAGTTTTTAAAGAGAAGAACATTTTTTATGGAATCGAGAAAATCCCTGCGTATTTCTTTGTAAATAAAATAAAAATTGTTTAAAAAGTATAAATTTTATAGTATAATAACCAAAACTCGCAGCGTCCATCTCCTGGATGAGCTCAATGTTTTGATATATAAATGACTAAAATAGTACAAAAAATGCACAAGTACTAGTTAAAACCACAAATATATATACTGTATACATAAACATAAGAGATCAAGAAAACAATAGTGTGAATGCTGATTCATAAAAGTCTGAATGATGACTCAGCACTCATACTATTATGCTTCAATATGAAGCCGTCATCAGCGTAGAGGCCTACCTTCATGCACAGAGTTTTGCCCCCAACAGAGAACCAGCAGGGCCTCGGCCACCCAGATGGAGAGGATCCAACTCATTTTTCACAAAACCCCAGAACCTCTAACAGAACTTCCCGCACCACATTGTTGAGTCCTGACTCAGAGGACACAGTTCAGGGTGTATTCAAGGACCAAACCCCTGGTGGCTCAGCCTTTCTCCACCCCTCGTTACAGCATCCAGGCCCAGAATGCTTTCCACTCAATTCACAAATATCACATGAATAAACATTTTACATTATTATATGTATTAAAACATATTTTTTTCCAAGAAAGAAAGTCACATTTGGTTTAAATAGATTGAACTTTTGCTCATGAATAAACCTGTTGAATCAGTTTCACACAAAGTGAAGAAAAACGATTAATCTGGTTTTCACATTGTAAAATCAGACCTGGCCGTTATTATTTTTAGAAAATAAATGGGTAGTCAGAATATTATCTGTATGATTGTGCTGGTAAACATGTTTTTGGTGCCAGAGAGAGAGATGCAGTCTAGGAGGAGTCAGAGTCCCTAATGACAGGGTTTCCACACAGGTAACCATGGCAGTGCTGCTTGCATTAACAGCCACCTGTGTCAACCATTAATGTCATGTGAGGAGGAGTGAGAACTTCCTGCCATACACACACCTCTGTGTTCTCTTTAGGAGTGTAATAAAGAGCAGCCATGCTGTGGTGATATGGTTCATAACATCTTGGTGAATAATGGAACCATGTTGTGAATGGAAATCTGTTGATGTCAGGAAATGGCCCTCTACATTCTTTTAAACTGTCTCATGCAGGTGTTTTTCAAATGATTGTTTATGGTAATAAGGCGTGAAAAGAGACCTGATTAAACCTTAGGCTATGTTGGTAATTAAGCAATAATTACTGGGTGACTGCTGACATGCTGGTGCATCTACATGCAACCAGGTGTAGGGCTAAAAACAACACGAGGGATTTCCACCACATGATTGAAGGTCTAAACATCCTTGAAGGAATGCATATCGCCCACTGCTTTTCATGATTTTAATGTAAATCATTGTGATGAAAATGAACAAAGATTAAGCAGATTTGGTCATCCATCCATCCATCCATCGTCTTTACCCATTTTTTCCTTTTCGGGTTGCAGGGTTCACTGGTGCCCAGTGGCGATTTTAGCCTATTTTTTGGGGGGTGCTCGAGCAGCCCTAAATTTTAACTCAGCACCCAAGAAAAATGAAGTAAAAAAACTTATAATTAGTAAATACATCTACAGTATCTGAAGTAAAAAAAAAAATCTTTTTTTGCGGTTCTGGGTTTGGGTTCTGTTTGCTGTATTGCATTTATGATTCAATGCAACAAAAGAAACAAATTTAAAAGGTAACAGATTGTAACACTTGGTTTATTTACATAATGACTTTAATTGCTGGATGTTCGGCCCCTGAGCTGCTGGCTCTCAGTAACTGTGCCCCCCTGAGCAGTTTACTTGAATAGCCCTGCTTTAGAGAGTTGAATACAGTTTATTTAATTTCCAAAACCTAAACTGAGTCTATAAAAATGTAAAAGATGGATGAATATTAGTGGTTGACCTCAAGATCAGCTGAATACAACAGAGATAAACAGAAAGTACCTCGTATTCATCTATACAAGGGTAACTGCAAGTAAATCCTCCATTTTCATTGTATGATGG
>JBBPBX010077843.1:0-16773 GCA_038048925.1 Garcialebias charrua | reverse complement strand
CTATATATATATCTATAATATATATATCTATATATCTATATATATATATATATCTATATATATATATATATATATATATATATATATATATATATATATATATATATATATATATATATATATATATATATATATATATATATATATATATATATATATATATATATATATATATATGATGTAGAATGATGAACAGAAATTCTACCATTGCTGTTCATCATTCTTTAGTTAGTAGCAGGTCACTTTTGTAAATGAGCCCTCGAGGCTCAATGAGATTTACCTGACTAAATAAAGGTTGAATGAATGAATGACTATATATATATATACAGTATATATAAATAAAAAAATTAAGGTTCATTGATAAACTTCATCAACTCGTTTAAAAGTTCTTTTCTTTTAATTGAGGATTTTTGGGATTGAAATTGCCCCAAGGCCACACCCTGCCACAGATCTTTGGAGGACACCCCACGTGGAGATGGTCTTCATCTGGTCTCCATGGGTCAGTCCTCAGTGCTGGTTGATCACCTTCGGTCTCACGCAGGTGCAACCCACTGAGATGAGTTTGGACTCCAGGCGGTAGTGGTAGCTGTGCCTGGCCCTGGCGTCTTGACTCGCCTCAGAACCAGCACCTGATGCAGAATGGGACGGGACTCCAGGCCCCCGTCCTCCAGTCCTTGGTGGTCCAGGCAGGTTTTGAGCAAACAGTGAGCCTGCGACAGCGCATGAGGGAACATGTTGTCATCCCTGGAGATGCTGAGGACAGAGAGGAGACAAAAACTGTTAACAGGACTCTGAGCTTCATGAAGGACAACACACAGGAGCTGAAGCCTCACTTGTAGGTCCACGGTGAGATGGAGTCGCTGGCCAAAGAACTGACTTTTAGGCTGGGAATTAAATTGTTTGGGTCCAAACGCAGAGGGACCGTTTCTTCTGCTAAACCTTCAAAGGACTTCCTGTGTGGCTTTGCTGCTGTCTGTGGGACCACCACCACCATCATCATCAACAGGACAGCGCTGACAACCTGAGGAAGAAGAACATTCATTCATTCAACCTTTATTTATACAGGCTAGCCTCGTTGAGCCACGGGGACTCATTTACAAGAGAGACCTGTCTCACTCACACCTAGGGTCAATTTAGAGTTACCAATCAGCCTAACATGCATGTTTTTGGACTGTGGGAGGAAACCGGAGAACCCGGAGAAAACCCACGCATGCACGGAGAGAACATGCAATAACAAGTCACTTTCATCATTGTCGTCGTAATGTCTAGCGAAGACATACTGAAACAAAAAAAATATAAACGTAAAAAACAAACTAACATTGATACTGAGGAAACACATTACATATTTTATTAAAGCAACAATAATCAAGTTTGATCATGAAATAAAGAAACATGTACTTGGGAACCAGTACAATAAATTCTCTCAATAAAAGTTAATGAGACTAACTCGAAAGTATAGACAAAATCATATTTTTAACACGCACTAAAATACGTACGTTCAGTGCAAGTGTATGTTATACATGAACACAGAATTTTAATTAAGTCATCTTTTTAAAAATTCTTAAATTTATAAAGTTGTACATTTTCTGTGACGCGGTTAGAAAAATAAAATAATAAAAAAAATAAGCTTCAAAGATATTTATTGTCAATATTGTGCGTCTGTATTATTCTAATTTTATGACCACTAAAATTGCAGCACAGAAAAGCCATAACAATGAACAAATACATTATATAAAAACTGGAGCGTGAGATCGATAGGCGGATAGGTGCAGCATCCGCAGTGAAGCGGGCGCTGTACCGGTCTGTCGTGGTGAAGAGAGAGCTGAGTCGAAAGGCAAAGCTCTCAATTTACCGATCGATCTACGTTCCCACCCTCATCTATGGTCATGAGCTTTGGGTTGTGACCGAAAGAACGAGATCTCGGATACAAGCGGCTGAAATGAGTTTTCTCCGCAGGGTGTCTGGACTCTCCCTTAGAGATAGGGTGAGAAGCTCAGTCATCCGGGAGGGACTCGGAGTAGAGCCGCTGCTTCTCCACATCGAGAGGAGCCAGTTGAGGTGGCTCGGGCATCTGGTTAGGATGCCTCCTGGACGCCTCCCTGGTGAGGTGTTCCGGGCATGTCCCACCGGGAGGAGACCCAGAGGAAGACCCAGGACGCGCTGGAGGGACTATGTTTCTCGGCTGGCCAGGGAACGCCTTGGGATTCCCCCAGAGGAGCTGCTCCAAGTGGCTGGGGAGAGGGAAGTCTGGGCCTCCCTACTTAGGCTGCTACCCCCGCGACCCGACCCCGGATAAGAGGAAGAAAATGGATGGATGGATGGATGGATTATATAAAAACAACTATTAAACTTTGGTTTTTGTTTCTGCCTACCGTAATATCTGGTGGAAATACATTTCATAAACAATATTAGACATACAACCTTACCATCTACATTTTAAAATTGTGTAATAATATTATGATCACAGTTATATTAGTTGCAGTGCAAACCATAAAATAATCTTGACATAAATATGTTTTCCCCTTACTTACCTTGTTTCCAAAACCTGAATGGGAGTCTCCCCAAATTCACTTCTGAGACCTTCCCCAAAGTCATCATCTCTGCATAAAAACATATAATGTAGTTCAAACAATAATCAGATATTCTTTTCAACACATTTATCACACAATGACAAATTTATCTAACATATCAAAGCATGTAGGATGATTTAAAAAATAGCATCAAACAGCCATCTTCCATCCTGTTCTGCTGCTAGAAGTAAAATTTGAACTTTTTACGCTCTCCTTTCATCCTGCTTCACTGCAGGCTCATGTCCGCAGCAGACAACAAACTCGTCCACCCCACCGCAAGTTTTACAGATTTTATTCCAAAAATTAATGATTTTTGAGGCCCTTTATACAGGTAAACGTCCAAAGAGGTTGACATGTATGCATCAACAACATATATTGTGTAGTACAACTAACAGACTTTTCGATTATGACCACCAAATGATCAGCAGACAATATGCTAATTGCTAGTTCTTGTGATCATGCCTATCTCACACAGACAGCGCAGTTACAGTACTTTCATCATATCTGCTTGCTGATCCACAATACAATAAGTTAGGATAACTAAATGTACGTATCGAAACAATACTGAGGTTGAATGAGTTAGCTGCTGCCATTAGCATCACGTCAGCTGTAGGCCGGAAAACGGTTTTAGCCTGTTGTAGATAATAACATGGCATTTGCGCTATCACATGATTGAAGCAAAGACACTTACTTTTCAAGCAGGAAAGTTGCTAACTCTGCATCGCTTGGCAATCCTGAGCACTCGAAGCTCTCGCCACCTCCGCCATCTTGAAACAGCTACTGTTTGAGACGGGAGCGTGCCCGGCTGCTGCGCGCAGCCGCTGGGAGAGGCGGGGGGAGGGCGGGGGAAGCTCGTTCATGAAAATAACTCTGTTTTTATTGGCTGGTCAAAAACGGCCCGCTCTGGTTTTTATAAATGCTATTTTAACCACCGGGAGACGCCAGAGGAATATAGTATTTCTCAAAGATTACCTGTTTACCATCACTCTGTCCAAAAATAGTGACAGAGAGAAGAAATATGTTTATAAAAAAAGCTACATACTGCAACTTTAATGGTTTTAGTTAAGATTTAATCGACAAAAACTTAAAAAATTTAAGTCTAGTTTTAGTCTTTAAAAAAACATATTAGTCTTTACAAATTAACTTGAGTACGGTTTTTTTTAACAGAAACTGTGAAATTACAGTTTGAGGAATTTTAATCCCATTTTGTGTGCACCTCCATCCCATGTAACAGCCATTTGTCCCAAGCTCTGTATGTAAAAATGATTCAAACTGAGGAGCAAACAGACCTTTCCTGTTTCTATTGTCTCTCCTGGAATGCAAATGCAAAATCATCTAGGTGACCTGCATTATTATGGAGATGTTTGACTCTGCTTCTTCTGGCCTTGGGACAAAGGGACAGAGCTTGGGACAAAGGGGTTGTTACATGCCCCCCAGACATATGTTGGCCTGCATTCTCCAAGTTTCACTAACAGTACTTGTATGTGATAATATAATACTGTATAATATAATAGAATTTATCTGACAATACTTTATGCAGTTATTATAAATCAAGTCAGGTGTTTTGTCGACCAGTCATCATCTCGAAGGGATAGATAGTTTTTATTTTAATCACGATGGTTACTGAACAACACGATAAAAATCCACTTTTTGGATGAGTTTTGTACCTGGATGTGACAAACGCTGAAATAACTTCATTTATTTACTCTGAAGAAAAAGAACGGCTTTTTCTCCTGTGAGTGGAGTCACGGCTGACGTCACACAGTGAGCTGACGCAACCAATCACAGAACTTGTAGTTGTCATGGGAGTTGTAGTTCTTTCCCTCTGACCTATCACAGTGTGTCTCTACAGCCCCGACAACCAATCACAATACATAAACAAACGCCACAGCCATTTTGAACAGAAAATAGCTATCAGTTAGCAAAAGTTTCCGGACTTTTCAACACATAAAAACGCTTATAAACAGAGCAGTAAAATTCTGAAATATAGCAAATCACATTCTACAGTCACTAAGCTCAACGCTCAGCTACACAGCGATTCAACTGTCGAAAACAACGATGGACTCTCTCGGAACCGTTCGGTCCACACTAGATCCTGGACACACCAAACCACTGAGCAGAAAAAGTTTCTGACAGCTTGTTTACCGCTTCAAATGCAATAACTACACACAACAGCACTTCCTCGCAGTTTTATAAATGAGCTTATTCGGCAAAAAGTTGACGCGGAGGTCAAACGTGAATGCGCTATTCTGTGACAAGTCAGCAGCAGTGAGTCCAAACAAACAGAACCAGAACCTGACCCACACACACAGCAGCCCAAACAGCTTCAGGACAGGATTTATAAAAAAAAACACATACATTCGGTTCTTCTCTTCTCTCACGGGTTAAATACAAAATAAGTCCATAAATCCTTTCTGGGCAAGTGGGCTTGCGGCCGCCGGCCACCGACCGAGCCCCTTCGTGCAGCATGATCTTCCATGGTCCAGTTTGAAGAGGAAGTAACAGGTGAGCGCGCCGCGCAGCGCGTGGCCGTGCTGCATCAACACCGCGGTGGTGGGCGTGACCAAACAGCTGACTTTCCGACACAATATAATTATGAGCAGAAATATAAAATATTGACGGACCACCGACTAACATTTTCGTTCAGTCCCGTCTCGTTAACGAAAACTCACACACATTTCGTCACGTTTTAATCATTAAAGAGCAATGTTTATTTAGTTACTGTCTCGTTATTGTCATGAAAAAAGGGGGCGTTGACGAAAATTTTAAGTTAACGTCACGTTAACAAAAACATCACTGATTAGCGGTACTGCATTTTAACAACAACGAAACATCGAACTCTGAGATGAACTCAGGAAAAACAACCGTGACGTATTTTATACTGAAGTGGGTTGAGCCGCACCAGGGGTTGCTAGGTGAGGGGCTGGACTCAGGTTGGGGTGGGTTGTCCTACGGCTTGTGACATCACAAGCCGTTGGATTTGAAAACGAGACATTTATATCACTGAAAAATAAATATACTTAGAGTAAATATACCACTGGGTGCATTTTTTTGGCCCTAGGACTGTTTTTTTAAGAAGTACATAACCAAGGTTGAGTAAAAAAACCATTAAAAAGTGAATTTTGTATCTTTGGTCCCCTTTAAACTTACAGAAAGTAATTATTTGGTGTTCATTTACAAACTTGTTTGAGATAAAATTCGATGTTTTAGGAGCGTAAATGTGTCGCGGTTAGCTTTGTTTTTTTTCCTGCTACTATTTATCTAAATAGCTCGTAAACCACATTGTGGATTTTCTTTAAACTTACAGAAAGTAATTATTTAATGTGCATTTACAAACTGTTAGCTGTTAAAGTTGTTTGAGCTAAAATTCGATTTATTCATAATTTATTTTCGCAGTGCATGCGATGGTTTGGAAGAAGTCAAAGCGAAACAATTTAAATCCAGCTGATTTGACCATTTCGTGAATTTATTAAGGAACGGTTAAGCTCAGGAACCCTTGTGCTATAATGTCAGCTAAGAAATATTTTTTCAAATTCAAGATCTTTTTATTGAATTTTTCATTTTTTTCCCCAAACAACAACAAAACAAACAAACAAAAAAACAGTCAATTTGAGCTGCAACATGTACACCATAATCCACACCAAAGGAGAAAAAAAACAACAACAAACAAAAACGAAAAAAAATAATAACATAGAAAATAATCCCTACCCAATCACTGCCAAAAGAAAAGAGAAAAAAATAAATAGAAGGTAAAATAGCCAAGAGACTGCATTAACCTGAATGAATTATGTTGTCAGAGAGACTGGAACAAATTCAGGAAAGGTCCCCAAACATTCTCAAATTTACCCTCTTTCTGTTGGAGTGTGAATCTGATTTTCTCCAGCTTTAAACAGGACATGATGTCAGCCAACCACTGAGCGTGAGTGGGTGGAGACGGTTCTTTCCACCTAAGCAAAATAGCTCGTCTGGCCAGGAGAGAGGTGAACGATATTACGTGTTGTTGGTTTTTATTTAGGTTTGTCATGCCCTCTACAAGACCAAACAGAGCAATCAGTGGGTCAGGGTTCAGACGTGTATCTAGTACACGTGATAGAGTCTGAAAGATTTCCCGCCAATATTTGTTCAGAGATGGGCAAAACCAAAACATATGGGAGAGAGAGGCTTCAGCATGTTTGCATCTCACACAGTATGGGCTGACATCAGGATACATAGAGGACAGTTTAAGTTTAGAGATGTGAGCTCTGTGCACCACTTTAAATTGTATTAGACAGTGTCTAGCACAGAGAGAGCTGGAGCTCACCAGTTTGAGTATGGAGGCCCAAGAGTCCTCTGAAATAGAGGAGCCGAGATCCTCTTCCCAAGCAGCTTTGACTTTATCTGAGGAAGCACGCTTCAAATCCAATAGTTTACTGTAAATGAATGAAATGGACTGTTTTTTATTTGGGTCTAAAGAAAGAATAGTGTCAACAATACTGCTATCAGTTGAAATGGAGAGGTTGGACAAATGAAGAGTAATAAAGTGCCGTATTTGGAGATACCGAAAAAAATGGGACTGGGGAAGACTAAATTTTTCACAGTTGTTGAAATGAAGCTAAAGTATTATTGAGAAACAAGTCATTGAAGCGTACTATACCCCTTCTTTGCCATTCTTTAAAAACAGAGTCCTGAGATGAGGGTTTGAAAAGTTGGTTAGACATAATAGTGTAAAGTAAAATCATACACTCTCAGGTATTAAACTCATAATTAAACTCATGTATTAAACTTTTCACCTCATGTTAAGAATCATGCACTCCAAATGACTTTGTGCATCTTGTGACCATCTTGATCTGCTGACTCTGTGTATCTTGTGACCATCTGTGTGAAACCAACCGCTTGTTCCTCATTTTAATGTCATGTTCCTCATTTTATCTGCTGACTAAACTGTGACCTTCTCGTTTTAGTCTAAAAACACTGTTGCATTATAAGAAAGTGATGAATGCTCATTTTCCATGTGTTATCAGAAGTTTCCACCTTTTGACAGATAAGTACCTCCTCGTTCCACCCATTGTACCACCCTGTTCCTCCCTCAACCCCTCCCCAAATTAGCTCCTCCTAGGCGAGGGTTTTAATCCATGCTGTGTTATTCTCTGAGCCCAGAACAGAGCCAGACAGCTTCAGTGCCTGTATTATTTCTGTTCTCAATCTTGCAAGATTCATTAAATCTTTTAAACTTGAACTTCGTTTGGACAGCCTTGCCTCGTTATTCAAGAAGTTTACTTCACAATCTGGCGTCACGGAACAGGATATTGCGTTTGACTGGACCACCTGCTGGAGACGACCGGACGGGACCCGGGACCGTGGGTCTGTAAGACCTGCTCCTCTTTCCTCGAGTAGACTTCAGAGACGAGAGGACGTTTCGGTCCTCACAGCGGGAGAGCCAGCATCGACAATATTCAACGAACCAACGAGAAGGCTGGGAGGTAAAGTAAAAATCTCTTTTCAAGTTTGAAAGATTTAAGCCGGAGTAAAACTGATACGAGACGCGTTCAAGGACCGTAGGAAATTTGAGCGTTTATTTCTAAACGTAAGAACACGTAAATCGTTGTGAGCGCGAGACCACGTAAATCGTTGTGAGCGTTTATTTTTAAACGTAAGAGCACGTAAATCGTTGTGAGCGCGAGAGCACGTAAATCGTTGTTAAAATTGTGAGCACTCGATAGTGCAAAGACAATTTGCGCGTTAAACTCTTAACGCAGGAAGGTCCGTCTGAAAACCAAGCACGTAGGTAATTCAAATGTAGAAATACGTTAATAAATTACCGCCAATCGTGCCGCACGTAGGTTGTTATGAGGTAGAAATACCTTAAAGACTGCCGCAAATCGTGCTACAGCAGAGGTAAATTTGGGGAGCGCTCGGCGTTCGATAAAAAGCAAAAATAAAAAGCAAAAATAACAAATAAAAATAGATAAACCTGTGTAGTTACACTCGTTTTGAGATAAAATAAAATAATTAGGCGAACAAGCTGGTTATAAAACAGATAAATAAATTCATTCAAAAATAAATAGGTATACAACTTGGTTTTAAACAATAAACAAATTCATTCAAAAATAAAATAGGCAAATAACCTGGTTTTAAAACAGGTAAAATTAACTGAAATATTAAATAAATATAGATAACAAATAGAATTAAATAGATATAGTAAAAAATTAAATAAAACAGACATTTAAATCAAAAAAAAAAAAAAAAATGGGAACAAAAAACAGCAAAAGCGAAGCTTATATACCATGCGGGCCTGAAATTGACCGCATGCGAAGACTTCACGGTGATTTGTGTCTAAGTTTTGTGCCACAGTGGCATTGTAAATTCAATTTTCCAAGAAATGGATCGTTTGATCCACAGGAAATACAAAAATTAGAAGAACAATTGTTAGAACAAAAACGTAAGATCTGCAGCAAGAAAAAGATTCCACAAGGTGAGTTGTTAACAGTGACCAATCATGAGCAAGCTTTTAAGCTGTGGAAAAATGAATCCAAATTACAAAGTCAAAGAGTAATATCAAAAAGCCTTCAGATGACCCAGAAGATTAAGAAAGCAGACCAGAAGGCTCCAAAAGAGACAAAACATTTAGGAAAGAAAAATAAGAAAGGGACAGAAACACAAACTAACCCACTCAATGTTTCTTTCTCTCCCTCTGCTCCACCTGCGACTGGATCTTCTGGCCTCCCACCTCTCACCGTGCCGCTGTATCCTTCACTGGCACATCTGAGTTCACCCCAACCACCACCGTACCCTGAGCCACAGAGAACTGGACAACTTTCAGACTGGTTTCTGGACATGGACGATGACTTCCAAGGCTCCAAGAAAAAGGAGAAACCAGGAACGTCAACTGAATCAGGTACTGACAAAACACCTGCCTCTTCACCCTCACCCTCTGATTTGACTAACATCTCAACATCAGACACTGAACATGAGGAAATAGATTCTGGTGGACCAGCCACAAACACAAGACTTCAAGCTGAAATAAATCAGCTTAAGAAAAAAGCAAGTCACATTCAAGATGAAATTGAAAAAACTCAACGAGAAATGGCAGACAAAAAGAAAGACAAAACCACCATCATCACTGCACCCATGATTGAGGTGGGTGGAGCTGAACAATCACAATTGGTCTATAGACCTTGGCCACACGCCGTGCTGATTGACATGGCCAAGCAGCACCTGCCTGATAGAGCCCAAGGTGGAGAAGTGATAGCTCTGGCTTTGCTCACGTTAGTCAGAGTGATAAGACCAACTCTCCATGAGATAAAGGTCATTTTATCAGCAATATATGGCCTTGGGTTTGTCTCCCAAATTGACTCTGAACTTTTTGAAAAGGAAGACGGTTTTCAACTCGTCAGTCCAGACATCAACGCAACAAACAACAAGGAGTATTTGGACAGTGTGAAAGAAATTGGGAAAAGCCTGGTTAAGGCGTTCCCAGCTGTTCCTTGTTATGCAGACATTGCGAGCACAACCCAGAAACCTGATGAAGCTCCACAAGACTACGTGAACCGTCTCCTGCCCATCTTCAAAACCCACTCAGGCATCCGTGAGCCTGACGGGAACTGGAGACACGACACAGCCCCCTCACCATTTGAAGCCATCTTCTGCCAGGCGGTCCTGAACGGCTTTCTCTCACCAATAAAGAAATCAATCAAGACCACCTACATAGGCTGGAAGAAGAGACCACGCCTGACTGAGCTCCTGAATCATGCTGAGCACGCATGGGACCTGCATGTGACAGAGGTCACCACCACTCAGAAGAAAAAACAAAAACTGCATGATGACGCTCAACTGACTCTGCTTCAAGCAGCCACTCAGCTGACCCTGAACCAGGCCCAAGCTGCAAATCACCCTCCAACAGCTGCGAATCACCCTCCAGCAATTCAAAAAACTGATTTTGCTCCACCTAGACCACAGCCATGCTTCAACTGTGGAAGCCTGGATCACTGGGTCCGCCACTGTCCACACCGACAAGGACCAAGAGGCCGAAACCAAGTTCGCAACAGGTACGGCAACCGAGGCAGAGGTCAGTTCAGGCCCTATCCAAACCAAGGGCCCAACTGCAACCAAGACTTCAACTTCAGACAAAACCAACATCAAGGCCCGCCCCAAGGCAGAAACGAAGCTGGACTCAGGGGTGGACAAAGCCAGAGGGGTTATTCAACCTGACCAGCCGAAGATGGTGGGAGCCAGGGACTCCAGACCGCAAGTGCCAGCACACACACACCTGTTTCTGAAACAAATGACATACACACACATACATACACAGGAGAAGTTATTCCTACTTACTTCAAATACACTCAAGCTGCTTATCTGAAACTACCAATGATGACTGCAGTGGTTGAAAACATTTCATTACAATTTCTTGTAGATTCAGGAGCAACACAGTCATTGATCATGCGTAAATGTCTTCCAAATGCTCCACTTTCTAACAAAATTGTCCATTCCACAGGTGCATCTGGCCGGACAGTTCCTGAAGCGGTCACAGTTCCGCTCAAGATCATCGATCCTTTTGATCATGAAACACATGAACATCAGTTTTTGCTTTCTGACTCTTGCCCAATAAATTTATTAGCAAGAGATTTGATTCTGAAATTTAGATTGGCAATAAACTGTGCACCTGATGGTTTGACTGTGTCTAAACAATTAGAGTCTGATGCTCTGGTCTCTCTCACACCTGAATTATTGTTCATTTTTCAGTGGTTGTTAATTGATCCACATCAGAGACATACTCTGCTTTCAATGGCCAGAAAAAGGCTGCCACCTAGTGTCTGTTTTATGACTGAACCACATATACACTGCACTGCTCATGTCGTTTCAGATCCAGCTAACCCATTAGGGGACTCATTTCTGCAAACACAGACAACACAGATTGGATTGGCAGACTGGGGTGGTGGTTCCCCTATTCAAAAAGGGGGACCGTAGGGTGTGTTCCAACTATAGGGGATCACACTCTTAAGCCTCCCTGGTAAGGTCTATTCAGGGGTTCTGGAGAGGAGGGTCCGTCGGATAGTCGAACCTCGGATTCAGGAGGAGCAGTGTGGTTTTCGTCCTGGTCGTGGAACACTAGACCAGCTCTACACCCTCAACAGGGTCCTGGAGGGTGCGTGGGAGTTTGCCCAACCAGTTTACATGTGCTTTGTGGACTTGGAAAAGGCATTCGACCGCGTCCCTCGGGGGCTTCTGTGGGGGGTACTCCGGGAGTATGGGGTACCGGGCCCTTTGATACGGGCTGTTGGGTCCCTGTACGACCGGTGTCAGAGCTTGGTCCGCATCGCTGGCAGTAAGTCAGGCTCGTTCCCTGTGAGAGTTGGACTCCGCCAAGGTTGCCCTTTGTCACCGATTCTGTTCATAACTTTTATGGACAGAATTTCTAGGCGCAGCCAAGGTGTTGAGAGGATCCGTTTTGGTGGCCTTAGAATCGCTTCTCTGTTTTTTGCAGATGATGTGGTCCTATTGGCTTCATCAGTTCGTGATCTACAGCTTTCACTGGAGCGGTTTGCAGCTGAATGTGATGCAGCCGGGATGAGGATCAGTTCCTCCAAATCCGAGGCCATGGTCTTGAGCCGGAAAAGGGTAGCATGCCCTCTCCGGGTCGGGGAGGAGGTCCTGCCCCAAGTGGAGGAGTTTAAGTATCTCGGGATCTTGTTCACGAATGAGGGAAAACTGGAGCGTGAGATCGATAGGCGGATAGGTGCAGCGTCCGCAGTGAAGCGGGCGCTGTACCGGTCTGTCGTGGTGAAGAGAGAGCTGAGTCAAAAGGCAAAGCTCTCAATTTACCGATCGATCTACGTTCCCACCCTCATCTATGGTCATGAGCTCTGGGTTATGACCGAAAGAACGAGATCTCGGATACAAGCGGCTGAAATGAGTTTTCTCCGCAGGGTGTCTGGACTCTCCCTTAGAGATAGGGTGAGAAGCTCAGTCATCCGGGAGGGACTCGGAGTAGAGCCGCTGCTTCTCCACATCGAGAGGAGCCAGTTGAGGTGGCTCGGGCATCTGGTTAGGATGCCTCCTGGACGCCTCCCTGGTGAGGTGTTCCGGGCATGTCCCACCGGGAGGAGACCCAGAGGAAGACCCAGGACACGCTGGAGGGACTATGTTTCTCGGCTGGCCTGGGAACGCCTTGGGATTCCCCCAGAGGAGCTGCTCCAAGTGGCTGGGGAGAGGGAAGTCTGGGCCTCCCTACTTAGGCTGCTACCCCCGCGACCCGACCCCGGATAAGCGGACGAAAATGGATGGATGGAAACACAGACAACACAACTTGTCACCACATCCATCTGTTGGACACAAGACTCATGTTTTGTGCTGATAGATTTGAACAACAAAACAACACCTCAGACAAGTTACTTCACAGTACCTGATTCATTTCCTCACATTTCACTAGCAAAGCCACCTGACTCCCAATGGCGATCTCTAGGTCCTCTAGCACTTAGAGCACACACCACACATGACTGGGAACCACGTGATGATTGTTCCTTCTCACCGTCTCTCAACATGTTTAGGCAAGATTTTTGCCTCATGCTGACAGCACGGCCAACAAAAGAAGTGATTGATAACAATGCATGACTAGTTACGTCCATGATGTCTCTGGACGACCCTGAATTGGCAGACGTCCCCGCCCATCTCTGGGCCACAACTAAATTTGATTTCGGGTTAATTAAGGGCCAAAAACCAATTGAAATAACACCAAAGTCTTCTTATAGACCTAAAATAGCCCAATACCCACTGAAGCCTGAAGCAGAAAAAGGTATCACTCCAGTTTTCCGCTCTTTGCTGGAAGCAGGCGTGATCATCGCCTGCCCTGAGTCACCAGTGAGAACTCCGATTTTTCCAGTCAAAAAGATCAGACCTACTCCTCCAGATGAATGGAGGTTTGTTCAAGACTTAAGAGCAGTTAATGCCTCTGTCCAAGCAAGAGCACCTATTGTACCTAACCCTTATGTCATCCTTTCTCAGATCCCTGCAGGCTCCACATATTTCAGTGTGATAGACTTAGCAAATGCGTTTTTTAGCGTTCCAGTTCATCCCAACAGCCAGTTCTGGTTTGCTTTCCAATTCCTGGGTAAGGCTTACACTTTTACGAGGCTCCCGCAAGGTTTCTGTGAATCTCCCACTATTTTTCATCAAGCACTGAATGATAGTTTGATGAGTTTCTCTCTGCCTCATGATTGTGCTTTGTTACAGTACGTGGATGATTTGCTGCTGGCTGCACCATCTGAACAGTCTTGTAAAGAGAACACGATCAGACTGCTGACATTCCTTGCAGAACAAGGTCACAAAGCATCATTGTCAAAATTGCAGTTTGTACAAACCACTGTCACTTTTCTTGGACACAGGATCTCCAGAGAAGGAAGAAAAATTGCTGACTCGCGTGTTGAGGCGATTGTGAAACTGCCATTACCGGTAACAAAAAAACAACTCATGTCTTTTTTAGGTCTTTGCGGTTACTGTAGGCATTTCATCCCAAACTACGCTGAGATTGAGGCTCCTTTAAGAAAGGTATGTCATGACAAACACTTACAAATGAGCTCACATGTCACGTGGACAACTGAGGCGCTGCAGGCCTTTGAAACACTCAAGCAACAGTTGCAAAAGGCTCCCACTCTTGGTATTCCAGATCTTACACGCCCGTTCACACAGGCTGTGGATGAGAGGAAGGGCCACATGACGTCAGTGTTGTTGCAAAAGCATGGTGACAGATTGAAACCAGTCGCCTACTTTTCAGCTAAATTGGATCCAGTCGCTGCTGGTTTGCCTCTCTGCTTGCGCGCTGTAGCCGCAGCCGAAAAAGCTGCACTGGCGAGTAGAGACATTGTGGGGTATTCTGATCTGACTCTTCTTGTCCCTCACGCAGTTACTCAAATTCTTAATGAGCAAAAAACTGCTCATCTTTCAACCGCACGTTGGTTACGTTATCACACCACACTGTTGGATATGCCCAACATCACCATCCAACGATGTAATGTCTTGAATCCTGCGACTCTTTTGCCAAACGAGGATGATGGTGAACCACATGACTGTATGGCGGAACTTGAAGTCATATGCACACCACGACCTGACTTGGAACAGAATCCTTTGACTGACCCTGATTGGGAACTTTTTGTTGATGGATCTTCTTCACGTGACCCTGACACTGGTCAGATTCGCAGTGGATATGCTGTTGTCACCCTCACACACACAGTTGAATCATCTTCTTTACCATCATGCTCAGCACAAGCCTGCGAGCTGGTGGCTCTCACTCGTGCATGCACACTTTCTGAAGGTAAGACTGTTAACATTTACACAGACAGCAGGTATGCTTTTGGAGTTGTTCATGACTTTGGAGCTTTGTGGAAACACAGAAACTTCCTCAAGTCTGATGGCCAACCAATCCTTCATCACAAACTTGTGGACGACCTTCTTACTGCAATCACTCTCCCTCTCAGAATTGCAGTCATCAAATGTGCAGCACACACATCAAACACTGATCCTGTCTCCATAGGTAACTCACTTGCTGACGCTGCAGCTAAACAAGCGTCGATGTTGCCCAACCCAACTAATATGCTTTTGTCTTTGCCTTTAAACAAAGCTGATGATGTTTCATTCTCTGTTTCAGACATGCAAAAGTTTGCACCAGCCAGTGAAAAGGCAAACTGGAAGAAACACGGATGCATTTTTCAAAATGATGTGTGGGTAGGTCCAAATGGTAATCCATGCCTTCCACGACACTTTTTCCCTTCTTTTGCAACATTGACACATGGATTGGACCACGTGTCAAAAGGAGGGATGTTGAGACAAATCAATGAAAATTGGTTTACGATTAACTTTCATCAGACAGCCAAACAACACTGTGAGGCATGTTTAATCTGTGCCACACATAATGTTGCTAAAGCCATTAAACCCACAGGTTCTGGAGCCCACAAAACAATCACAGCACCATTCCAACACATCATGATTGATTTCATTGAACTAACACCAGCTCAAAACAAAAAATACTGTCTAGTCATAGTAGACATGTATTCCAAATGGGTAGAAGCCTTCCCGACAAAGCATGCCACAGCTAAAACAGTAGCTAAACTTCTGTTACAAGAAGTCATTCCCAGGTGGGGAATCCCACAAAAAATCTCAAGTGATAATGGCCCCCATTTCGCAAATCAAATCCTTGATGACATATCACGAGCACTGAACTTTGACCTGACCAAACACTGTGCCTATCATCCACAAAGTGGAGGGGCGGTCGAAAGAGAGAATGGAACATTAAAAAACAAACTGTCTAAGATCTGTGAAGAAACAAAACTTAACTGGGTGTCTTGTCTGCCAATTGCACTAACATATTTGCGCATGCGGAGACGAGCTAAGCATAACCTCAGCCCATTTGAAATCCTTTTTGCGGCTCCACCCAACATGGGTGTGGGACCAATCTCAACTAGTGATCTAAAACATTGTGATCACGACATGCTGACATATTGCATTAATCTGACTAACCACCTCAAATCCATCAGAGAGCAAGTCCAGGGAGGGCTACCCAGCCTAGCTCAGGTAAAATTACACAACATAACTCCTGGAGACTTTGTTATGGTTAAATCTTTCAGGAGAAAACACTGGAACTCGCCCAGGTGGACCGGACCCTATCAGGTGTTGCTCGTGACCCACACAAAAAAAAATCCAAGATGGCCGCGCTCAGACCAGTAGCAGCTTCATGGGCTCTCAGAACATCCCCAGTTTTTAGTAGTTTAAATAGTGTTTTTGTACCTGACTCTGCGCGTTTTTTGCGGGTGAATTATAGCCGAACTGAGCTGTTGAGAATTGGAGCGGATTTACCACAAGGCACAGCTGAAATCAGCAACGAACTCAAATCAGAACTCGGAAGATTGGATCTGCTTAGATCATCTTTCTGGAAGCAGATGCGCGGAGGAAAGAAGAGAAAGCGATGCTCTCGAGGGAAAAAGCGTGGCTGTCGAGCAGGAATCATGACGAGACTACGAGCAGACGCTAAAACCGGTAAACCCCCGATGCCGGCTTTATTTCTGTCTAACGTGCGTTCGCTCGACAACAAGATGGACCTGCTTCGTCTGAGAGTAACAACGTCGGAGGAGATGAGGAGATGTTCGGTGCTTTGTCTCACGGAAACATGGATCAATGAAGACACTCCTGACTCTGTTTACGAGTTGGATAATAAACTATTTTTCAGAACGGACCGGTG